>MQRK01138133.1:0-13577 GCA_001938485.1 Girardia tigrina | reverse complement strand
CTGGATATATTCCAGTTGTTGCTTGAATTGTACTGTTTAACATGAATTCTATTTCTGCCAACATTTCTCCCTAATCTCTATGCATTTCAATCCTTTAATCTTATATTTATGGCGTCTCTTATTGTTCTGAATTGTCTTTCTATGATCCCATTAGTGTTGTGGTGATAAGGGCTTGAGTAGACTATCTCCGTCTTAAATTTCTTCGTCGTTTCTTTAAAGAGTATTGATTCGAAAGTTTTCCCTCTATCAACGTGTATCTCTTTTGGTAGTCCGAATTTCCAAATCCATTTATCTAATAGTACCTTTCGTGAAGTCTTCTCGTCTTGGTGTGCCGCTGCGGTCAAGCAGATGTACCTACTGAAATGATCGATTATTGTTAAAATGTATTGGTATCCATTCACAGTCCTTCTGAATGATCCGCAAAATTCCATGTAAATTTTTTGAAATGGTTCGTCGGCAGATTGTTTAATGTGTTTCTCTTTCGTTTTTGCTGTCAGCGTCTTCCTTTTCTGGCAGTTTTCGCAACTTTGTACGATTCTCTTTATCTGTTGTCTCATTTCATACATATCGAAATCATCTTTCATGTAATTGTATACTTTCTTACTTCCTGCATGGCATAACATTTTATGTATATCTTCTATAAAGTCTGTTCTATTCTTCAGAAGGATCCAATATTTGTTATCTCTTTTCATCACGATATTGTTTTTCAGTAGCCATTCTTTTGTCTTTCTACTTCTAATATTTTCTTTAATATGTTCTATTTCTTTATCATTTGTCTGACAAATGAACTCTTCAGGATCTTCATTTAGTGCGAGGATTCTAATTTTAACTTTTCCTTTTTTAGCATCATCGTGCATAGTCTGACATTGTACACATAGTTCACATGTATTTCTCGACATTACGTCAGCATTAGTATGTTTTTCGCCCTTGCGGTATTCCATCCTCATGTCTAGTCCACTAAGGAAGTTTATCCAAGTTTGGAATTGTGGAGTTATTGGGTTCTTCGTTGTCATCAAGAATGTGATGGTCTTATTGTCCGTTTTAAGTAGAAACTTCTTTCCGTATAAGAAATGTTTGAAGTTTTGGATGAAGTAATAGATTGCCAATAATTCCTTTCATGTAATACAGTATCTTTTCAGTATTTTTTCATCTTAATTCTCTTTCCCTTTCGTATGCATCATTCTGTGCCAGTACTGCCCCGGTTGAATCAAAACTGGCGTCTGTATCCAGTATGAACTCCTTTTCAAAATCTGGATATGTTTGTTTTTGTCATTTTATCTTTTAATGTCTGGAATGCTTCGTCACATTCCTTTGTTCATGCCAATTTTTTATCTTTATTATTTTCCACAGAGCCCTTCCAGTGTTTTTGAATATTTTGCATAAACCTTCTGAAATTTTCTATAATAGTTCGTTAGCCCCAAGAAACTTCTTAAATGTTTAATACATGAAGGATTTTGAAATTTGTCGATTGCTTCAATTTTTGTTTTATCAGTCTATACCATCTTTGCTCACGACATATCCCAAAATTTTTGTCTTTTCTACCAGGAACTGACACTTCACAAATTATATATAATATATTTGTCTAAAATGTGTGTTTGTTTGTTTGTCGGTCACGCTCTGATAATAATATGAAATTGCGGAGGAACCCTAGCGAATCACGTAAGTATATGATTAATCTAGATAGCACGCATTGAGACGGTTCTGTCTGCACAACACCATCAAGGCTTGTGGAGCCGACTTAACTGACCGACTGTTAAATTAATACAGAATTCGAAACAACAAATAATAAATTATAATAATTATAAATAATTAAGATAATTATAATAATTAAATAATTATAATAATTACGATTTAAAAGTAAATCAGAAACTTTCAAAGACGAAAATTCAGCTGACCCGACATATGTGACGGGTCTTTTTCTAGTATTGAATAGTACTATTTTTAGTTTGGATAGAAACATTATTTATAAATTTTTAACAAGTATCTTTTAATTTATATATTTTCTGATTGTTTTTCTATTTTTTTAAATGCGTTTATTTATTTTAGTTTTATCGATTTTTTTCACAGAGGTTATTGTTAATAGATTTTTATTGTTATATTTTGTTAATTTCTAATTTATTGTTTCTTAATTTTTATTTTGATAATTAATTTCTGAACAAAGAGCAAAATTTGTTTTAGTATTTTTAAAATTATTTATTATTTAATTTTTTGTGGGTTATTCAATTTTAAATATACTGTAAAATGCCTATTCTAGGTTATACATAAAAAAGTCATAGGTAGCATATGTTAAGCAATATTTTTTGAGAAGCTCCTTGAATTTTTTTACAAATATATTGGTTTTCTAATAAATAATTAGGCATTTTACAGTAGACCAATTTAATATTTTATGTAATTTGAAATGACTTTTTAAATTGTACAAATACCCTAAAATGAAAAAAAATGGTATAACAGGACATTTACCACTTTCCAAGATTTTCAAAAGCAATCAAATTCCTTATTTGGTGTTCAAAGTTTGTTTATCATGATTCCTGACATACCTGGAGTGATCTCTAATTCTTATTTCAATACGACATTTTCATTACTTGAGTTCTATAGATGTTTATTCAATCGCCGAAATAAAATACAATGATTTTTTTATCCTAATTATTCCTAATTTTCCAAGCAAATAATTTCTAACTCATTCTAAATATTCGTCAATCACAGTGATATGAAAGATAATTTAACACTTTTTCTGTTCCTTAAGATCTCATTCACTTATTTTTAAAAACCGGACCCATTGATGATTTTTAAGATGCACAATTTCGAAATTAAAACCGAAAAAAAGCAAAAACTTTAAACCGAACAAAGCAAATTTTGATTATTTCAAAAAATTTATACCTATAAGTATTTCAGAACTCCACTTCCCTGATATCAATGTTAAGACCATTGAGACAGTATTCATTAGAATTTTTATTTGTACAGTATATATATTTGGGGATGTTTGGTTCATCCCACATCGCCAGTTCTGCTTACCAAAAATGGTCCATTAGGCATTTGTATTCGATGTACACCTCCAACAAAAATATTTAAGAGAGGCGCACTTCGAACCCATTTAGAGTTTGAGAATAAGTTGAGAGCATTTCGCCCCCAATACTTCTAATCATTCACTTTACCAGGTTCAACTACGGAATCATAAACGCCAGCTATCCTGAGGGAAACTTCGGAAGGAACCAGCTACTAGATGGTTCGATTAGTCTTTCGCCCCTATACTCATGTCCGACGATCGATTTGCACGTCAGAACCGCGGCGGTCCTCCATCAGAGTTTCCTCTGACTTCAACCTGCACAAGCATAGTTCACCATCTTTCGGGTCTTTACACGAATTTTATTACTATCACATTTAGAGTCATCACAATTCTCGGAGGATCGTTCACCGTTTGACATCGCTCTAATTGGTTTTATTATTTCTATTTCTAATCATGATTATTCGAACAATTTTTCTAATTTTTTTGTAAAATACATAATTTCTAAAAATATTTAAAAATAATAATGTTAACCTTTTCTTTATAAAAAATCAAAATAATAAAAATTTTATAAAATTTTTAAATATGAAGTTAATTTAAATCTAATTAAATGCTTTTCTTTTTGTTTTTTAAAATATTAAACTTAATTTAAATTGTTAATTTTAAAAATATAAAGTTATCAAATTATTATTTTAATTATGTTCGAATAGTCAATCACTGTAACTATAAAAAAATACCAATTTCCATCTGGGTGGGAGAATCACCATTCTAAATTCAGCATACTCAAATCAACATAAAACATCAATACATTCACACATTCATACAATTTAAAATATTCCTCCCAATCAAGATTTCATTTCGGAGATATCCTGATCGTGTATCGCTCATATTTCTGTTAATTGGAGGGAAGAAATCAAAGTGAATGATTGAAGTGAACTTTCAGACTCATTTTGCATTTAATCGTTTATACGAGTTTACGATGTTCTTAACAATGCCTTTGTAATTTGGTGCTCGTGTATTCCCAATAAAATTGTACACAAGGGCCTTGAACCCCACCCATGTGTTGATTTAATTTTCTTGGATCTTGCTGTTAAAACGTTAATTATTAAGTACTGGACAAAATTTATTATCAGGGTATATTTTTTCTGGTAATTTTGCTTTACAGGTTCTGAAAATTAACGTGTGAAAATTTTGGAATATTTCACCATTTTATATAATACCATGACTTTATTTTTAATCAATTCCAGTTTGATGTTATTGAGAACATTGATACATTTTCCAAAATTTTTATTAATAATAATATAAATAATTATTTTATTTAAATCTGTGGGATACTCCGTTTATAGATAATGACACTTATTGAAACAAATTCTCTGAAAATTGACGTATTGTGAATCTGTGAACAATAACTATGAGGCGATTAGTAAGCCGCCGGCATAGTTGCAATCTGTTTTATCGACGAAAATGACAGTTCATTATGTCCCACCAAAATATTCTTTTTATTGTCAAAAAATTGCGCATTGAAGGGTGATTGAAAAATGTATTCACATCATTATTCAAATTGTTATTAACAAGTGAAATTTCCATTTAATGATATTGAAAGTTAAAATCATTTAAATAAGTTATCATTATAAAAAATGTTATACTTGATTTTATGTTTCTACATCTAAACAGATAAACAATCTAGTACTGCTTTGGATAGGAAGCGTCCACACAATATAAATGATAGTCCAGGTTTGATGTTTCTGCAATGATATTATTTTGATTATCGTATTCTTTAGACAATCATGAACCAGTTATTAAGATCTTAAAAAAAGAAGTCACTGAAAAGAATAGTATTTTTTTAGTTAAGTATTTTCTGCAATGATTATCGTAATCTTTAGACAATCATGAACAAGTTCATAAGACTTTAAAAAAAGAAGTCACTGAAAAGAATAGTACTTTTTTATAATATACATATTTTCTGCAACGATTTTCGTATTATTTAGGCCATCAAGAACAAATTCATAAGATTTTAAAAAAAGAAGTTACTGAAAAGAATAGTACTTTTTTATAATTTACGTATTATCTGCAACTATTATCGTACTCTTTAGGCAACACAGAACAAGTTCATAAGATTTTAAGAAAAGAAGACACCGAAAAGAAAAGTACATTTTTATAATTTATGTATATCCTGCAACGATTTTCGTAATATTTAGGCCATCCAGAACAAATTCATAAGATTTTAAGAAAAGAAGACACCGAAAAGAATAGTACTTTTTTATAATTTACGTATTTTCTGCAACGATTTTCGTAATATTTAGGTAACCAAGAACAAGCTCATAAGATTTTAAAAAAAGAAGACACCGAAAAGAATAGTACTTTTTTATAATTTACGTATTTTCGGTAATGATCTTATATTGATTATCGTAATCTTTAGGCAACCAAGAACAAGTTCTTAAGATTTTAAAAAAAGAAGTCACTGAAACGAATAGTACATTTTTATAATTTACGCATTTTCTGCAATGATTATCGCATTCTTTAGGTAATCAAGAAGCAGTTCTTAAGACTTTAAGAAAAGAAGACACCGAAAAAAATAGTATTTTTATAATTTCAGTGTTTTCTGCAATGATCTTATATTGATTATCGTATTCTTTAGATAATGAAGAACCAGTTCTTAAGATTTTTAAAAAAGAAGACACCGAAAAAAATAGTAATGTTTTTCTAATTTGAGTATTTTAAATTAGCATGCATAACAATGATAACTTTAATTATTTTTAAATAGAATATATTATTATTATTATTATTATTATTATTATGATTTTCGTGTCTCGCAAAGTTCGGAACAGTAGAGGCTTCTTAGTTTTGCAATCGATCTATATCAGAAGTTGATTAATGAAAATGGAATTTATTACTATTGATTTATTTTAAATTACTTAAATAAAAATGACAAGTTCTTTTTAAAAATCAAATAACTCACATCAAAATATATAGTTACTAACTTCGAGGGATTTACTGCCATCTTTCGACAAAACAAAAATCAAATCATCAGTCGTACACAAAAACGATGTGAATGCAGTAATTATGTAACAAGTCAATCATAATATAAACTATAAATAAAATCTATTTTATTAAATGATCATGGATGTGTCAGAATCACATTAAACATTTCATTAAATAAACATAATTTTATTACGCTTTGCTGGAGTGCTCCTAAACCTTACGTCAAATTCAGCTGAAAAATCTGTTGCGGACTCTCAAAATTTTGGGTCGCGATCTTTATTAATTATTTCGATGTTAATTGAACCATAATTATCAAAATAGTCCAAAAAATCAAAATTTATATTATTATCACTGTTTTAACAAATGATAAAATTGCAAATCTGACTTCATATCCTTAATAATCGTAGTAAAATATTCATCTGGTACGGAATCTATACGAAAAAAATGATTTTTCACTTGGTTCGAGCAATTCATTTGCACAGGAGAGGCATATATTTCCAAGAAACTTTTATTTTATTTTAAAAATTCCGAGAAAAGTTTCTTTAATTGTTCAGAAATCTCACACATTGTCAACAATTTTTCTTAGAAACACTATGTGGGACAATCCGCAGTAAAGCTTTTATCTTTGCCTTCATCTCCCTTTCCAAACAAATGATCTCTCTTTCTTATTATCTTGATGCAAAATACGTGCGCGATTAACGAATAAAAATTTTAGAGAGTCATGTGTGTATGAAAAAAGAGTCATGCTAGATCCTAAGCGACACAAATATAACGTATGAAAATTCAGATAAATCCGTTGAAATTAAATTCAGTCAATTTTCAATACGAATTTAGTACGATTTACATTTTACTTAACAAATCAGTCGAATACAACCTGTGTGAAGTGCAAAATGGGTGGGAAAAATAAAACTCCTTTGCAAAAAGCTGAAAGACTTCGAAAAACTCGAGATAAAGCTAGGAATAAGTTCGAAAGTGAAACTCCGGAAAAAAGAGAAACCGATGTTTAAATAATTCCATGTAGCCCTTTACATAATAATATTGAAAATATACCGAACTTCTAAGCATATATGGAGTGCCAACGATCTTTCTTAAGACCGCAATAAATCGTCTTTCTCAAGGCCAAAAATAAATTATAAAGAGAAATTGATTAATTGATTAATGCTGCTTTTGGATTCATCGTTGACACTTGGAACTAGTGAGGGAATCGAGGGAGAAATTCATCACAACCTTGAAATGGTAATTCTCAAATGTCAATACCAAGCTCTCATGAAATGAAAACAGGTAAAGTACATATATGTACATAAATATGTGAATAAAATCGAAAATGAAAACATGTTGTCTATATACCAAAATGATTTGCAAACACCATAGAAAATGAAGGCAAGGTTTTTTTAAAATCTCTTGTTCATAGACATCATTCTTGATTGAGATTAAAAGTGTTTTTGAATCTTCCATTTCGAACAAAATTATTTAATTTCATATTTCTTGGAAATTAATTTTTAATTTAAAAAATGATTTATTAAAAAATAATTAATCAAGATTTTTTATTCTATTTGAACAATTTCTATTTGAACACAACATACTGTAACATTCAAAATATTTCTCATACTAATGAATTCTTCTAGACTTTCTTCTTCTTGAAAGAAGTCAGATTTTTTAAAGTACAATTTCTAAATTAACAAGTGTTTAACATTTCTTTTCGTATTTGAAAGAATGTAGAAATCACAACTTTATTTGAATAATAAATAAATAGTGAAATTTGATCAACTTTTAAAATATTTATAAAAGATAGTAATTCTCTAGTTGAATAATGTTTTTGTTTTATCCATAGGTAAGGGGGGGCAAGAAGGACATTTGCCCAACTCCCTGGAATAAAAAATTAAATGTGTACAAAAAACAAAATATAAATAATAAATTAAATTTCACAGCAGACGCTACTTTTTGGTTTGCATATTGGAACGATAAACCCATAAATGATATTCAAAATCTGAGTTTCTTAGGTTTAATACAGCATTCGTCAGTATTTTATCCTTCTGTTTCTTTGGTCCTTACTCTGGCATTGATACTTCCAGCTACTACTTGTACAGTAGAGATGTCATTTAGTACTCTACATAGGTTTAAAACCTGGTTATGGTCAACTATGGTAGAGAATAGACTGAATGGCCTTTGCAAGATGAGTGTCCATCGTCCTATAATGGATGAAATGCAAAAACAATATTTTATAAATATTCTTAATCGGTTTGTGTTAGAAAAGAGGATGCAATTTCTTTTCACAGAATAATTTGCGGTTGTAAATAAAACACTTTTTTTGTTCTGATAAATATCAATTTGAATATTTTCTTTTTAATGTTGTTTATTGTGTAAGCTGTGGTTTATTAATGTGATTTTTGTTTTGATGATTTCGAAATTGATGAGAAGGTAAATAATTAAGTACATAAATTGATATTTTAAAAAAATTCTACCCAGTAGAAGTTTTAAAATTTGCCCCCCCTAGAAAAATTCTACCTAAGGAAAGTTTTTATTTTGACCCCCCTTTTTGAAAAAATCCTGCGTGCGCCTATGGTTTTATCTTCTCTCTAATGCTGTGCTCCAATCTTCGGCTTCTTCATCATAGTTAAAAACAGTTATACTCTTTGGAGATGGATAAAAAATATATTGGGTCCTAGACACTCAGTTATCGGAATCATCTTTTTACTGATTTTTTTTCATTGTTACTGATGTTTACTTAAGTTTATTAATATCTTCCATCAAATTACTTCATTATTTTTTAAACTTATCTTACTGCTGAATATAATTAATTGATTTCAAATGATAATATATAATGATGACGTTTGTATTTGCTAGATCTGTCACCACATGTCGTTAACATGAGTGTGGTAAGTGAGATTTTAATAAAATGTAAGATAATGTTTTTGTTTTGATATTATTAGAATATTTATTTCCTTTCACATTTAATATTAAAATATTTGCATGAAATATGGTAGTTAGTTCAATTGAAATAATCGTTATTTAAAAGTAGTAACATTGCATTTGTTAAAGTCTCATTTGCGAATAAAATAAATTTTTATTATTTATAAAATAATCAAATTAAGGTTATTCTGTTGCATCTTTTTATCCTGGATGTTAGCTTATTCTATTTCAATGACCAGGGCACTTGTGGGCCAATAATTTCTTTTATATAAAATTTTAGACTGTAAATATCATTACCAATATTTAAAATCATATCTGTGAATTAAGTACATATTCTCGCATCAATTTATATCCATTTTGTCATTTATTTGATTGTGGAATTCAGTTCATTCAGAATACATAAAGTTTAGATTGCTAGCAATTACTTCTCTAATTTTTATAAAAAAAAACATTAAAAAATAATTCAAATTTGTGAATAATATGATTGATTTTGATCTCTGGTATCAGGCGCCTTTTTACTGAGAGCAATATTGTTTTATCTCCATCATAATAAATAAAAATAAGCGATAATAATCGACAGTAAAGGATAATCAGTTCATCTAAATCGATCGTATCGTTCTGGTCATTAATGAAGCAATTTATTTGTGCCAGATCGCATAATTCTAGAGAGACCAGCAGACACTCGACAGTTCAGGAGCTCCATCGTTCCTCCTCGCAACCACTCCTCTTGACAGTGCCCTCGCAAAATCTCGAAACAAAATTCTGTTTAACAAGCGAATCGCGGAACTCACAAACGATTATCGCAAAAAATCAGCTCGATATTCAACAATTTCTTTTTAATTGAATTGAAAATCTCTTTCGATATGTAATTACTGATTTAAATCCAACTCAAAAAAGCGGTTAAATCGTTTACTAAAAAAGCATGAATATAATTTAGAAATCAATACCAACTAATGTTAATCAACGATGTTAATACACAACGCTAAAAATTGACACTTTTACCATATCACAAAATATGCAATTTGATAATACAAAACAATGATGATTAATAGAGGTTATTCTCAGCAATGGAACAAAATTGTAAATTATCGAAATTACTTGGTCACATCTCTATTAAATGTTCTTTTATCAACTTAAATAAACAAACTTAAACAAACAATTCTATGATCCTATTTTTCAAAAGGTTTTAACCAAGTTATTTAGTAATAAAATATTAATAATAATCATGATCCGCCTTAAATATTACATCAAATACATTTATTCATTTAGTACATCATTTCAATTTCAGTGTTTAAGAATATCAAATAAAATATGATTTATTAACGTATACATGGTTGTGGTGAGTTAATTCGCCAAATAATGACTGTTTGGTGGGTAGCAAAGATTAAATCGACTAGTCAATTGCGACGTGCAATTCGTATGAAGTTTCTATCCAAATCTCCGTTTTGATCTCTTCACATGAAGATGTAATTCATAGTTGCTACCCAGCAGACAGTACCTATCCAACGCTGCAACCCCGAACATGTTATTTTTTATTAATGTGATGTTAATCTAGCCGGTCGCATGCGGCCATATGACCGGTTCTTGTGCACAGTTGGTTTATGGTTTATTTTTCCATTCTTTTTATTAGCTTACTTTCTATATATATCTCGGTATGTATATATATCCATGGAATGTAGAAACCTCTTTTTGCATAATACATTTCACGATTATCCACAAATGTTTACACTGTTATAAACAGAAATGGTTTGGTTTTTCCTTCCATGCTTTATAATAAATTTATTATGTAATTAGTAACTATTTAATTTCAAAATTGAGTTGTAATTTTTTGTATGAAATTTTCCCTTCTACAAAAGATTTAAATAGTTACTAATAACGTAATAAATTGAATAAAAAATGTAATCGTAATTTTCCCTTCTACAAAACATAATAAAAAATTCAGTTATTCAAGTAGAGTTTTGTCCGCATTAGGAATGGATTAAAAAATTTAGTTTTTGCTATATACAAATGAGAATATTTTTATTGCTGACAAATGAACACTGAGTGCAGACATGATAAGCGAATGACATTGTTAGTAAGATAATTGTGTGACTGAATAAAACGTGGCTGCTTATCAAGTATTTTGTTAAAGAAGAGTGGACTCAGGCCCCTTTAATTTTTGAAAAACAAAATTATTGCAATTTTCTTTTAAATTTTTAATATCAAAGTCGAAATAATCACACGAGAATTAAATAAAGCTTATTAAAAGTCACTGAAATCCGTAATACGAAATTTCTCTAACGTAGTTGCCATCATTTTATTTTGAATTACTACTCGATGTTTAACAGGTGACACTAAATGTATGAAAATATTTGAAAAAAAGATATGTACCTTCCATTGTGGGTTTATGTTTAGTGTATTTTTTAGTAGGAAAATTATCTCAAAGTTTTTTATCGAAAAAATTTTGAAGTTACAATTAAACTGTTCTAGAACTTTAGCCCTACGTTAAATAAGAATTGCTTGTTTTGAATAAATGCAATAGTAAATTTCTCGATGTCTGTCACTGTCCTTTCCCAACTAATATTGTAGTAGTGCGATGGTCAGCAGTTTCGCCAATAAATTAAAAGAAAATCATAGATATAAAAACAAAATCACTAATCATATCTATCTTATATTCTAACTTTTCAAAATTATGTATAGCACCATTACTTCAGTCCATTTGTTCCAGGTGTTTTATAACTGTTTTTAACTCAATAATCGACCTAATCATTATCAAAAAGGTTTTTTTTTCAATTTTTGTAAAAAAATTTATTATTGATTTCTTAAATGTTATTGTAAATATTGTAAATTGTCTTTTTGATAGAAATAACTAAGTGTCTTTTGAATTAATCTAATAATTTGCATTTTATTCCACATGGGCTTGCTGCACGCTTAACTTTTTTATAACAATATGTTTCAAATTTAATCCAACTTTTTAGTAACACCTCTTCGGGATGACTTTACATTGACATCTAAACAAGAAGACCTGGAGGATAATTGTATAGTTAAAAAGAAGGAAATAAATAATAAAGGTAACTAATTTTGGTTATTTTGTTATTTTTTTATAAAGTTAATAATTAATATGAATTCGTTATGGATAACTCCAAATGCTGTTCACAAAATTTTTTTAAAACACTTCCATTTTAAAACTGTCTGATGTTTTTGGATGGCAGAGTTATTTCATTCTTGGTTTACTTTGAGAAATTAATGACAATAATTAGCATATCGAAAACACTACTGATGGATGAAACATTAGTCGATTTTGAAGACTCAAAACGTTGAACTGAATGGAAGTCGATATGTCACACAATCGACAAGATTTTCTTTCTTGAGAATAACGACTGCAATTTCTGTGTGGGTGAATGGGAAAAACCTATCTCATGCTAAACTATTAACACCATGTCTACATGTGGCATATATTGATATTTTTAGGGAGTTCACAAATTTTGTTTCTTCGCGGACCATTTCTTGTATGGTTTCCTCAGAAAAAGAATTCACCAAAAATGGAAATTTCAAGACTTCTAACATTCCAAAATTAATTTTTTGAATGGTTAGAAATTCATGGAATGCTGTACCATCGGATAAAATAAATTATATTAATGCGACTTGATTTTCTCTGATAATAGTAAATAACGAAAAGCAAAGTATGATGTGTTGAACACGATCTACTGAAAAATATCTGTATATCTAATTATATTTAAATTCTCTGATATATCCCAATTGATATAGTTGATGCTTCCAAAGAATCGAATGAAATAGAAGAAATAGAAAATCAATACAATTATTAAGAGACTTGTGCTGTTTATGCAGTACAGTATCTTTATATTATTTAAATAATTTACTGTCTTTTTTCCTTTAAAATATTTTTGATGGCACTATTTAATAGTTTCCTGGCACTATGTTAAGTTATTTGTTATAAATCTTTTTTAAACCTTGAATTGTGGATCAGAAATATTTTTAATAATTTCAGTTATTTTGTGGCACCTTTTCTATGGAATAAGAATGATCTTTTATTATAAAGACCTTCTAAAATATCGAATATTTCACTTGAGTTATTATGAGTAGTTCGATTAACGTTATCTAAAGGGTAACAATTTTAGTAGAAAACTTCAATTGCTAATATTACCGAATTTTTTTCTTGTAAGGACCAAACCGTATTTGATTTACGAGGGGTGTCCCAAAAGTTCACGGACTGAGAGAATATGGCGTGGTCACGTGTGTGCGTGACTGTAACGCGCGGTGTGTGTACGATGACTTGAGGTGGGAACCAACCAATTGTAATTGAGGTGAACATGCCCGTCGGCATGTGTGTGACATACAAATGTATTATTTTGTTATTTTTCTCTCTTGTAGTTAGTATGGAAGAGGCAGTGAAATCTCAACGAGCAATCATCTATTTCCTCTGGAAGGAAGACACCCCCACTGCAGATATTGTGCACCGTTTACACTGCGCTATGGGATGAAGGATTGTCTTTAAGTGGGTGCAGCGATTCCAGGCAGGGCGTCAATCATTGGAGGATGATGAACGCAGTGGGCGACCAACAACGTCCCGATGTCAAGAAAATGTGAAAGTTATCGAGGAAGTCATTCTTGGTGACAGATATGAAAGTGTGTGAAACTGAATGGTGATTATATTGAAAAGTTCGATAGCGATTCTGATGAAGAT
>MQRK01138087.1:0-22834 GCA_001938485.1 Girardia tigrina | reverse complement strand
ATAGAGCTGCGGCCTATTCTTTGGTTCCAGAAGTATATAAATAGTCAATTTTGGCTCAAACATGAAATAACAGTCCCCCACACCAAAAGAAGTGGGGGACACTGAGTTGCAAGACTTGTTGGATGAGGATGCTGCCCAAAGCACACGTAAATAGACTATAAAAGCAATTCAATATTCGAATAAAATTGCAAGCCATATGTAAAATCCTAACTGTAGGAGGATGTGTTAGTATGGAATCTTATCAATTGTATCTATTAGTATCAAATATTGTTCAAAATTTAAGTTAAAGCATCTCGCTATATGCATGTCATCAGCGAAAATCGTATCTTAGGCGAATTGTTACTGGTGACGATAAATGTGTGCATGACGAGAAATCATTGTACAAAAGCTCAAAGGTTGACCATGGCTAAGCAACAACCTTCATTCCTAAATCGAATATTCAGGGGAAGAAAATGTCATATTACATATGGTGAGATTAAAATGGAATTCTTTACAATGAGTTGTTTAAACCTGAGCAAATAGTTACAATCAAACGTTACAGTAAACAATCGATTCTTCTTAACTATAAAAACAAAGGAATTCTGGCCTGAAGTTGGTCATAGCGCCAGGAAGATTATCCTCCTCTGCGACAAAGCTCACTGCCATGTTGCTGCAGCAAAGCAAAATACAATTTTTGGTCTCAATGGAAAGTTTTTTCCACATCCAGCCTATTATCTAGATATGGCTCCATCAGATTATCGTCTTTTCAAATCTCCGCAGTACAATTTGGCTCTAAAACATTTTAAGAACGAAGATAATGTGTGGAATTGTATTGCCTATTTCATGAAATCCAATCTAAAAATATTTTCAAGGATTATATCTCACAGTTTTCAGATAATTCGTAAAAGTTTAAGACGCTAAATGAGATTTTTATACCTTTTTAAAAATTTTCATTAAATTTGCTTAAAAAGGCGACGATTCTTTCGATCAATTTTATTTAATTTTGATTATTTTTTTCATGAATAAAATATTAATTTTGTTTAAAAAATATTAAAACAAAATCTTTTTTTATTGTTTTTTTAGTAATAAATTTTAGTTTATTAATTATTTAAATTTATCGAAATAGAACTAGTTTTAAAGAATATTGAAAATATTAAATGATACTAAAAAAAGTAATATATTGTTATTTACATTTTCTTTCGTTATATATTTTTTTGAAACAAAAACCATTCAAAATAAAAATAATATCGCCATAGTGTTTGATAATTTATTTATATATTAAACTAAACTAAAATTTATAAAAAGAAAAGCATGGGTTAGGCAAATCAGTAAAATTTGTCACGAAAATGGAAAGGGATTATTGTATTTTTTTCACAATAGAAAATAACATTTCCCGGTGGTTGCTTCTTCTTCTCACCGGCCTCAGTTCGCCTACTTCTGTTCAGTACATTTTCCATTACACAACCAAAATAGTCTTTACATTGGCTTTATAATTATTTTACAACGTATTACACAATTTTTTTAAAGAATTTTAAAGAAGGAAACTTTCTGCATCAGTATTTATCTGCTCATTCATTAGGCTTATGATACTGAATGTCTCATGTTTAAAATGTACATATATGTCTTAAAATTTATCATTATTTATTTTTTTGCTAATATAAAAGGAATAATAATTTAAGTTTGGACGTTTTGATTTTGATAATGATCAGATTTTCAATTGGTGTTAAGAAAATTAAAGGTCTACATCAAAATAAAAAAATATAAACACAAATGTTTAAATGAACGTTATTTTAAAATCATAAAAAAATAAAAATTTTTTTAGTTCTTAAATTATGTGTCAAAATTTGTTTGTGGAAAAGTAATGTTATCTTGCGAAGTAAAGGATGTTCTATCCCGACATTAATCAGCGTCTTTGACTATGCGATAACGGCATTAGCTGCTTTGGTGCAAAGGGTATTTGACTTTTTTTTACAATGAAAACTAGAAATTAATAGTCGTATTTGGATCCTCTCACACTGTTTTTAATATGTTTTAATGCGAGTTTTTAGTGGATTTTAAAAATTTTCAAACATTATTCTTAGTTCCGTAATTTTGAAAGTCTAAGCAATATAAACATTGTAAGTACAATGGATAAAACATCAACTAAATATCCGTTTATTCCTTATAATTTAGAGTCTGAATACTAAAAATTCTGTATGGATCACTCATAACTCACTCCCATAGGCATGACCAAGAGTCCCAAGGACATCATATACGGGCGCGTTCAAAGCATTTGTCTTTCTGAGTTCGGTGTTGTTTGATGTTTCTATTCAAATATAATTCGCTGTAGCCATCTATCCACTATATTTATATGAACATCCTTAATAAGCATTTTTAATTTTTAAGAATCAAAAACATAACTAAAAATAAAAATTGAAATACTAAAATTAACGAGGGGAATGTGGCCAGTAGAAGTTTCCGTTTTATTTAAATTAAAAATGTTAGACGATTTAAGACAACAGTGAGTCCTTCAAGTGTTATGATTATTAATTTAAGTATTAAGGATCATTCAAGTGTTACTGAAACCCTCATTGGTATCAGAATCAAGAGTATCTATAATCACTTAATTGTTCAATAAAAACATTTTCAATCCGTATTTCTATACATATATCTAACATATGAGATTCCTTATAAAACTGTTTTCCAGTTTCATGAAAAAATGTTTGTTAGAATAAAATATATTTCCTCTTTTTAATTGTATATAATGTTTTTATTAAAATATATTTCCTCTTGTTAGATTAAAATATATTTCCTCTATTTAATTGTATATAATGTTTTTATACGTGCTTAAAATTAGTTATAATAATCTATATTTTAAAATCTATATTATTCATAATTAATTAGATTTAAATAAGTGATCTTTTTTAGAAAAGGATCTGATTATTTTACAAGGTCTACAAATGAATTTTAATTGTTCTAGATCATTAAAAAATTATTGTTCATTACTTTTCTTTCTTTTTTTATTATTTTTTATAATGTTATTTTTTTGTTTTAATGTAACGTACAAATGTAGCATAAAAATTACTTCTCCAAATATTTTATGCTTGAACAGACCGACAGTAACATACAAAAATACAAATATATAATGAAATTAAAAAATAAATTAATTTTTAATAGAAAATAATTTTTCAATCTATATTACTAGAAATTTTTAGTCTGCAATTTCAGTGAAAAATATAATAATGAATGTAATTAATACATTAATTCGTCAAATTAAATTTAATTCGTCAAAGGAAATGTTTATTTGTTTTAATTAGTTTCTTCTCTTGTAAAGTCATTTTTCTTTAAATAAGAATAATTAAAACATTTATCTTTTTATATTTCAGATATAAAACTTACACAAAGAATATTATGAAGACATTATAAAAAAGTAAAATATATAAACAAAAATATGTTGTCAAAGAAATAAAACAAATGCAATTTAGATATAGTAAAGAATGTATATATACAACCTCTTTGTTCTATTAAAGATAAATATGTTTTTTCTATTGATTGTTTTAACTTAAGTTTCATAATATAATGAATGAAATATTTATGTTTGGTAATTTACTTGAAGTTGTCCTATTTAAAATATAAAAATAATATTTTATTCTTTTATCAAATCTAATAAAACGATAAAGAACAACAAAATTATTTGTGAATAATGTAGCAAACGAAAAATATTTTTATAAATAATAAAAGATAATTTACTTTGAATAAGTAAAATAAACTTCTTCCCATCCTCAAATTTCTATTATACTTTTTTTTATGATACGAGGTCATAAATATAAACAATGATATTATTATTTAAAAATATATTGGAAATTTATTCATAAAAAGTAAAAATACGCAAACTTAATAATTTTTTTTACCATTACGGCATCATTAATAGTGAAGGAATTTCAGATTACAAGTCATTTATATTGCAAATTTTTATAACACAATTAATCTTATATATATTTATATATACATCATTTATAATTATTTTGACTTTGTAAAGGGAAAATTTATAGAAAGTAATATGCATAATATTAAATTGGAATAGTTCGGTGAAGTCCCCGGATTTCTCCAGAGACTAACTCGCGGTAGCACAGTTTTTATTTGCGGCGGTTCTTCCTGGGACTATGTTTTTTATTAATTCATCGAAATTTGTTCAGATCATTTTTTTTATTACCAAAATGATATATTTTACTTAGCCTAATAACCCATTTGATAGTAATTTATTACCCATCTTTTACCTTCTGCTAATGTGATTCTATAAGTGTTTCAATCCATTACTCACTCGTCATACATCTTTCCACAGGAGGACAGTAACATAAAAGGTCTTACTATTATAACGTGAGCTAAAAAGTTATACAACTGATTATAAAGAGTTACATGTGAAACAGATATATCTAAATCTAAATGATTACTTTCATTACTAAATACATTGTTTTTCGTCCTTTTACGTAGTTTTTGTAATCAATTACGACAATGTATAAATACAACATCGTATAAAAATGAAAATTTTACACCTGCGTTACTTTTAAATCAAAATGATAAACAAAGTCAAAGGGTAGGAAATCGTAGCGGAAAAACTAACAAAAAATCTATTAAAAAGAAGAAATCTACAGATGGGTTGATGAATAATGTTTACTGACTCTATAAGTGTTTCAATCCATTACTCACTCGTCATACATCTTTCCACAGGAGGACAGTAACATAAAAGGTCTTACTATTATAACGAGAGCTAAAAAGTTATAAAACTGGTTATGAAGAGTTACATGTGAAACAGATATATCTATGAAAAGTTAGTTGAACATGTACAAGAATTATTCGGATTCGTTGTGTCCATCCCATGTGTCGACAGATGTCTCCGTAGTTTTTATTACACAGTTAAAAGCCTTTTGCAAGTACTTGTTGCTCGAAAAACTGCCAGAACAATTAAAAAAAGTAATTACATACATATTTATAAATTTTGTTACTTAATAAATTTGGTATAATTATGTTCATATGTATCTTCCTATGAGAATCTTACTTTTGTTGAATCATTCTTGTTCTTGGACAATTTTCTTTCTGTTTTTTAAAAGTTAAAATGTTTTTTAAAAAAATATTATAATCATGTCGTAATTGTATTCAATAACGACGTATTTGATCGAAGAACACTGAAAATAAAATTTTATGCAGAATTTTTAATCATTTAAAATTGTATTCATTCACATTTAAAATTATAATAAAATATTTTTGTCATACTTAAAATAAGAACTTTCATTAAATATTGTTAAATTTTGTTGATATATTTGTTTTTTTATTACACATCGCATTTGTTTTTTTGAAAGAAGGAAAAACTGAAAACATTAATTTTAAAGTAATTATCAATGTTATCGGAAGTCGTCAGAAAAGTGTGATATACAATTTTTTAAAACCAATTTTCTGTTAGTATACGATTTTCTGTAACATATTTCAAATAACTTGTTTGAAACGTGAACCGTTCTGTTTTGTCACACTTGTTATTTTGTTTAAATTTTAATTTATTATATTACTTATAGACGATATTTTGATATAATTCTTAAATAAATAATAATTAATATAATATTTAATTTTTAGAAATAAAATTACATAATTTTTGAAAAAAAGACTTTTATTGACAACGAATTTCGGGGATAAAAACCATCATCGTAATTTCATCAAGAAAGAATATTATATTTATAATAAATATAATTATTACAGATAATTATTATTATTTATATAATAATCAATTTCTTTAAAAAGCTTAAATAAAATTAGTTTTCAATCATATATAATTGGTACAATAAAAATTATTTAAATAATTTGATAAAATACACAATTGACTCAATTCGTGAAAAATCTGATAATAAAAATGAAAGCATTATAAATAATGAAAGTAACAATGTAATAAAAACAATAAATTTAAAATTACCATTTACTGAAGGCGTGTCTGATTTGAGGAAAGGATTAATGAAAAAGGTTCTTTCGTGTTTGATTTGCGGGTGATCTTTATAACTAAGATAAATCAAAACCTCTATCAGGTGTCCAAGCTAATCTAGTATATCAATTTAATGTCTCAAAAGGGAATCCTTGTTCATTGGAGAATCGTCTTCAATATCGTCTTTGATACAGTACTGAAACGAGCGATATCTAATGGATTCTCTGGAGGAGTTAAGATGAAAAAGGAAGAAGGAAATATACTGGAGATTAATAAATTAGTTTACGGGGACAACCACGACTGGAATAATTTGATTCATAACTTGAACATTCTCAATAGAACATTCAAAGATTTTGGTCTAAAAATCAATACTGTGAGACTTAAGTTATGAATCTTAATGGAGATACCAGAGTTCTCACTGCTGGGCACCAACTTGAAGCAGGTATTGAGTGGGTCACAAAAGGTTTAACTATTTAGGAATTACAATCTCCTATGCCGGTACGGTTGAAGATGAAATTAGAGATAAGGTAGCAAAAGGCACCCAAAAAGTAAGAAGTCTTAAACCGGTACTGAGGAGCCCCAAGTTAAGTTTAAGGGACAAGAATAAAATTGTCCAGACTTGTATCTTCCCTGCAGTTTATTACAGAAGTTAAATCTGGAGGACTACAGAGAAGAGCATACAGAAACTAGAGGCCTTCAATAACCTATGTTTAAGAATGGTTATGGAAGTGAAGAAAATAGAAAGGATTCTGACGGAACTTATAGACATAGGGTTACCACATCCAATGGATAATTGCATGTAAAAGAATCACATTCCATTGCAAAATGAACTCCACAGGGACGAACATACTTCAAAGACTGAGGAGAGCAACTATACCAATTTGAAAGAATATCAGTCGAAGGAGCAAAAAATGATGAAGGAATGTCTCCGTTCTCGATGTGAAATGACTATTCGGCCAAAATGCTGATTGCAATAAATTTGTACAACACATTATTCGCCGAGATGCCACATTTCACAGAGCACATACATAGCTGGACTCATTAGGAAAGGAAGATCGGAAAGGACAGCCACAAGTTTATCAAACTTAACTGCTCGAGAGAGAAGATAATTCAATACCCTATAGACATCTGCTTCAAAGAGTTTGCAGAAGCAATTGATCTTAACAGACACATGAAGAGGAATCACATAAAGAGAAGTGATCAGGAAGAACCAGACGAAGTTTTAATTATAAATATTTATGTATGTATTACAAAAAGATTTTAGTGGTTGTTTTATTTTAAAAAAAATCAACCGTGTTAAAAAATTAATTATTTACAAATAATTTTAAATTTACAACATTTCCAAATCGCTTTAATGTTTAAAAATAAAATAAAATTAAATAAATTTTCTATCATTAATTTTTGAAAATTACTATTTTAAAATTAATTAGAGATGTTTTTCATTATAATTCTTTTCAAGAACTTTTGATTTTAGATATTTACTTATTTTAAATATTCAACAATTAAGAGTGCGCCAATTCTCACATGTGTTATGTTATTTATATTATTTTAACTTTAATTTCCATAGAATATTTTAGACTTGACAAAAAAAGTTATAACATATTTTTTCGTATGGTAAGCATTAGTTTGTTTGGAATTTTTGACATTAAACGGGAAAGTTTTAGAAAAATATTATTTATTAGCATTATATATTTATATTGAATATAATAATATATACACGAACATTGTTGCTTTTTTGATATCAGTACGTAATTGCGTAAACAATTTTAGAGGGTGTTACCGTTTTAGGAATGTTACTATGTTAACATGCATTGTGAGAGATAATTTGGAATGTTTTAAGTTTGTTGTTTGTATGCTGTTTAGATTTGTGACTCTCCTACTCAGATGGGATTGATATGTTTATTGATTGATTATTTGAATCTAATGAAATTAATTTAATGATATTAATTTTAAGTACTAATTAATTAAAGTTTGATAATTATGAATTTTAATAATATTTTCAGTAAATGATTTCAACTTATTAAATGTAATATATTTTAAAAATTAATGTTTATTTAAAAAATTGCTTTATGACTTTTATCCAATAAAATTATGAGAAATTAAAATTTATTATTAAACTTTCCCATTCATTGTTTTTATATTTGAATACAGTAACAAAAACTATATCAATCAAAGAAAGATGACCAATGAAAATTGTTGTGAAGAACCTGTTTGTGTTGTCAATAATCTTTATTCTATAATCTTTATTCTTGGTATCGTAAATATGAAATTTTTATAAAATTTGATGAATATTATTTATTTCTATCACTTTTAGATAATAGTTTACAATATTTCTTGATATTCAAAGACCAACTATAAAAAATTATGATATGAAAAGAGAGTAAAAATTTGAAATAAATGTTTTATTTTTAATTTTATAATTCATAAATAAATTATTTAAATTGACAAAAGAAAGAATATATTCGTGAATATTGAATATCTTACCTTACCGATTCTTAATTAAAAAAATAACATATTTTCCTAAAATAATTCAAAATAAATAAATATTAAAGGTCAAATTGAATTTAGGATGCAATTAAAAAATTTAATTCAGTAATTGATTTCAGTAGATCATTTATTATCATTTTCGGAGTAAATTAACATAAATTTCACAGATTGTGTCGCCAAGGATTCCTTAAATATGGCTTCATATGTCACTCCTAATTAATCGTTACTCACATACAACTATTAAATAAGCTGCGAAACTCAAATTAATTTGGTTAATGGAGACATTTCTTAATCCTTCAAAATTATTTAGTTAAATAAATTTTAAAAAATGGTTTCGTGATTTTAGGATTAATTTAGTCTTTAAAAAGTTTTTTTTTTAAAAATCAAATGTTCTAGGTTAATAATAACCTTTATGAGATTTCTAATTTAAATAAAATGAAAAGAAGGCAACAAAAAGTATTACAGGAAATCAGTACATTATGATTTTATTGTTTTTAACATCAATTTTTTTAATATATTTTAATAAATCCATTTGAAAGTAAGCGTTCCTAAAATCCTTCAATCTTCTTTGAAAAGCAAGTCTAGGAAACAAAGGATAAGAAGCGTAGAGTCAATTTTAGAGAATAAGAATTCTGGATTACCAACAATAAGGTTAATAGGGTTCCTAACTGTTATAATTGTCCCTACAGTTTAGAGACTTCATTTCAGCTTTTAAAATACATCCTTTTGAATTTGTGACTGAACTTTTAATTATTATAATAATTTCAATATAATAGCTGAAATTTATTTATTTTCCAAGTTAGTATTCTTTACAAATAAAAATAAAATTTCAAATAAACAAAAACACTAGTTCTTATTTTAAAATTATAAAACATTAAATATTTAAAATACAAAAAAACAGTAATTAAAATTTTTCGATTTTTTTTATAAAAAAAATAAACTGTTTATTTCTCTTTCTATTCAAACAAAAATGTCATTTTTTTCAAAATGATAATTTTTTTCATTTTTTTGTTTTAAATCTAAAGATCGATAACCATCAGTCATCCTCAACAAAAGAAACACGAATCACATTTTGTCTCTGCCACCAAATCTCCTCGAAAAAAACTACAATTTAATCAATAAATCAATCTCACAATTCAACAAGACCAATAATACACTTTTTAATGAATAAAATATCAATTATCGAATCAATAAATCGCATAAATATAAATAATTTTCAATTATACTTTTTAAAATCTCTTTTTTGTTTCTTTCTCGAGCAAAAGTTTGATGTTATATCTTGTTTTATTTTGCCTATTGAATGTCGTCTCTACTCAAAAATCTAATTAAACATGTTTGTAATTAATCGATAATCAAGAAAAAAATAGGAGAAAAAGATCGTTGAGAAGAAGAAGTGAGGGGGGTCAGAAAAGAAATTTTCGATAAAATTTTGATGGTTAAAACAAATGTCTCAGAAAAATTCGTAAACGTCTTGGGAGTTATCAACGTTTGAATATTTTATTGAATTAGATATGAGTTTGATTGTTTCTTGAAACGTAATATTTCAAATAATTCAATTATCAGTACTATCGTCAAAGTTAATTTAAACAAATTTTTATTTATTTATTTTTTTTGAAACAAAAAAATAAAATATTTTTTTAGTTTAACTGTTCATTAGTAGCGAAAGAAAAAAATTAGGAATTATTATATTTTAAATTAAAATTTTATTTATTTATTAAATTAAAGTTGGATAATAATTTTAAATAATAAATGATTTAAATATTTATTTTTAGAAATTACTTCTTAAAATTTATTTTCTTGTAAGACATGAAAAAACATTGAAAAGACTCAATGTTACAAAATAAATAATAATCAAAACCTTTTCAGATAAAAATTATTTGTATCAATTTATCAGTTTTCTATTGAAAGAGGATACTACTTATTTTCATGATATTAAGCTGAAGATCTTCATGCCATTCTTAGAATCTGCAAACCCTTATTATAATGACTACAGTTATATTAACTACAATGAACTACAAAACAAAATTACAATACATAGATATCTAGATATAACATGCTCATGAAAAAAACATTTTAAAGATAAAATTTGAATCATACCCTAATGGATTTTTAATGTATTTATGTTTCAAAAACTAGTGGCTAAGAATTAATAACCATTATAAAGTTTTTTAAATTAAGATTGGTACCATCGACTATTCATCAAGATATAAATTTTTATTGATGTCATCATACTGTGGCTTTATAAAATTCATACATATATGAATTTAATAATAATAATAATATTAATAATGATAATAATATTAAAAATAATAATAATAATAAATTCGAACATAGAGACAACAATCACTGCACTTAAAGACAAAGTCACTGGAAGTTTTGTGAGGCTTTTTGAAGATCCGAATCTTATTTAAAATGATGTTTTGTACACTGCGTGTATTTAATAAAAATAGACTAAAAGATATCACTTATGACTGCAAAATTTCTGAGCCTATTTCTATTAATACTTAGGTGTTATAAAAAAATATGATAAAAATTTTTGTAATGATATATATATTTAAATACAATTATTGGCAGAAGTTTATAACACACAATGGAAGAAATAAATCAATATGATATATAATAAAAATGACCAAAATTACTTTATAATTGTTATTGGGTTATTTACAGTTGATTCCAGCGAATGTATAATCAAATTTGTGGATTGCTTTTCTTTGGATAATAATGGTTTAGAGAATATTCTGTCAATTGGTAAAGGTCGACTAGAGACTCTTGATAATAACACAAAAAGAGTCACATTCTTGAAAATATTAAATCGTCAGTTTGAAAAGAGTAATTATCAGATTAATAACGATGAAAAAATGATCAAGAATATTCACAAAATAACAAAGCGTTGATAATTCTAATTCTAATAACTAATCGTCTTTATCGGTTTTTTATTTTGAATTTCATATTTTGGTGCCCAATTACCGAGGGCGTTTTTAAACAAATTTATTTTTGATAATTCTTTTTTCTTTATATATATTTTATATTTTCTTTATATTTTGAATTTTCTCTTAAAACGATTTTTAGTTTTTTTTCTTTTAAATTTCTTTTGATTTTTTTACGATTGACTGGAAAATAAAATATACATAAAAAAATATAAAAAAAACACAAACATAAATTAATACATCAAAACTAAAACCTACCATCATTCAAAATTTAAACTGATTATTCTAAAAGAAAATATAAATCAATTTTATGATATTTGTTATACTTACAATATAAAAATGCGGTGACAGAGTGCAGGTTTTATATACTGTGGGACTATGTATATTTATTAAGGCCGAATCTAATTCAATAGTAATTTTTAATAATTTAATCGATTTGAAGTTCAGACTCAAAAAGTCTTTTAATTGAGATCATTAGGGTGATAAAATGACTGTCTTGTTAAGAAGAGCATTTGTGTGTGTTTTAGCACAGTTCAACAGAGTTATAATCATGGAATCCTGAACCATTTTAGCCGCCTCGAAAAGTTTGGTGTTTATTACTGATTCGGATATCTTCATTTCTGAGGTTCTGAGTATGCTCATGAAAGCATTATAAAATTGTTTTTTCGCTCAAGATAATTACTTTAAAGACAGGATATCTTTGGTCCTTTAAATCAAAAATATTTTTATGAAAATTCTTCATGACAAGTATATAACCATATCTTCCATAATTAGTAAAGAACCTAAAGTGATATAATTTTTACGAAAAGATACCAAAAATTTAAAAAGTTATGCCAGCTTTTTTTAGATACCGATTGTATTTATTTAATTCATAAACACATTTGCAGATATTCGTTAAACGTTAAAGGTTTTAGTAAATGAGTAGATCGAATTAGTAGAAGGGATTTAAAAATTACTTCAAACTTTTACCCAAACTAATGAAAGTATAAATAATTAATAACGATGATGAAAATTTCTTTTATCAAAAATTGCTATAACTAGAAATAATAGAAAAACTTTTGTCAAAATATACTTTTTAATGTTCTTTATTTCAAATTGTTGTGTCTATACAGATATGAAAGTAATCTAATTATTTCTTGGTAACCAAAAGAAAATAAACGTTAAGTTGTAACTGTTGATTCAATAAAAATAATTTGTTTACTCAAAAAAAATAAATAACAAAATAAAATGTTTAATAATTTATTATATTCCCCAATAAAAAACTCCATTTTTATTCTGGATATGGAATTTTATTTAGAACAATTTCTTCATTAAAACAATATTTACCAAACAAGTCTTTCAAAAAACAAATAAAACTGATCAGTGAAAAAAAAATAAAATTTAAATAAAATAGTTTTTACTTTCAATTTAGAAAATAATTTTTATATCGAAAAATACATTTTATTGAAAACTATTCTTTTTAATTTGATTGAAAATTTTAAGTCTTTGCTTATGGGAATTAGTTTTTGAAAAGAAAATTTAGAAAAAGAAAAAAAATATTTTTCTTTTTTTAAAAAGTATTTACAATTGTTTACAATACTTTTTGGTATTATTTTAAAAAATAAATATTTATAAAATATGAATTTTAAATCTGCTTATATAGGCAAGCAGTGATTATGCCATCAATGGATTATTATGTCATCCAAACACGCTCAATAGGGTTTTCGAAAGACCCGTTTATAAAATAAAATAATTTATAAAATAATAATAAATATAAATAAAAAACATATAAACCTTTGAAAAGCCTTAGAACGCCATACAAAAATTTTATTTATTTCTTTCCATTTTTAACAGTTTATACCTTCTAAATTTAACATGAGCCGAACATTTATTTCAAATAACACTTAAAAAAATTAAACGCAATTATAATTAGGAATTCGTTTTTTATTTAAAAAATGAATATTTGATATTAAAATATTAGTTTTTAAAGAAAGTTGGTTTTGGTACTCGCAAAGGCGTCAAAGTGCCCAATATTTCTTTAAATAAATAAACTTTTAGAAGAAAAGTTTTTGTTGTTTAAAGAAAAAAAGTTGTTTTTACATACCAACCTTATTTATTGTTCAAAAGAAATTAGTATTTCTAAATAAGTAATTAAGCATCTTTTTTTAACTTACAAAAATGAAAAAAACGCTTTTAAACCAATTTTTATATTTAAAAAGGGGACTAATGAAAGGTAATCAAAGATAATAAACATTTTTGCACTTCTAAAACATTTGATGAATTTTATTTATATTTTTGACAATCAACTTGTAATATTTTTTTAATACTTTAGGCGATACCAAAACTCAGATATGACAACCTGTTTAGATTTTTTGATATTATCTCTCTTTGCTAGATATAAAATATGTCCAGAAATAAAATTACTTTTAATGCCTGAATTTTGACTTAGAGAAACTATTTAAAATATTTTTGGGTATCAGAAAAGATTTTCGTGGCACAACTATCTTGTTGTAATTAAGTCTTTTTAAATACAAATATGTCATTGCTCAATACTCAGAAACATCTCTAATAACTTTTCCATCTGTTGTATGAAGATTAAACTAAATTTTTCATCTCATAGTTCAAAGATTTCAATTTATTTAGTCTTTAAAAGTGTTTTTAAATGATCAGAAATATACATTAAAATAAATTTAACCATATCTAAACCAGATTTGTATAATTAAAATTTGTAGAACTAAGATTTGCAGAAACTAACGTTTTTATCAATTAAATAGAAAGCTAATAATATATAATAATATATAATATAATTCAGACTTTTAAATTAATATGATTAAGGTATGATTAAAATAACTGTCAACCAATTTTTATAACAATAATTTACATTCGTTAGACCTTGCACAATATCCTGATCCATCACGCTTTTTCTAGATATTGTAATCAGTGCCACATAATTGTCACAACAAAATTGAAAAAAAACCGGACTTGATAAACAAAAACATTTCAAATATCATTTATCAAATCACAGCACAAGGTATACTGTACTATGAGCTGCTGAATTCGAATGAAACTGTTAATGCAGAACGTTACCAACAAAAGTTAATGAAATTGAACGATGTATTGAAGGAAAAACGTTCTATTCCAGCCAACAAAGGGAATTCCAAATCTGACTTCAACCTTGCATATATTAATAAGATTAATGCTTAAATTGTGCATTACTGCGTTTTCTCCTCTTTTAAACTACAACTTAAATATGATTTATATATATATATATATATAAACCATTTGACAGGGAACATAAACTTTTATATATTTTTCTAAAATGTCAAATAAAATAAAAAAAATATAAATAAAATTCTTCAAACGTTAAATGTTTAAGATTTGTAGAAATATATTTTAAGTGTCTAAATAAAAATAACGTTAATGATTTTAGGAATAAAAATAGAAAATCATTTTTCCTACTTTTAAATAAAATTTTTCATTGTAACACAAGTCGCATAACTTTAAATAATCGAAAGAATCTTAATTTATTAACCAAACAATGTTATTGTTCAACACATAGTTGAATATATTATTTTTTAAGTTATTTGATGAATCTCTGAACTTGATAAAAAAGTTCTGTAAAGATTAATGCTTAAATTGTGCATTACTGCGTTTTCTCTTCTATTAAACTACAACTTAAATATGATTTGTATAATAAAAAGCCGGATATCTTTCAAAGTTACTTATGAAAGAAACATTAAATCAAACTTAAGAGAATTTATAAATAATGCATATATTAAAATGATAGATTTACATCTTCAAAATATACTGAAAAAAACTTATAATCAAATAATAATAATAAAAAAAGTATATGAAAATGATATTTAAGTTTTGTCGTAATGGTAAAATTGAATTTTATAAATCGATTTGATATTAAAAATAAGAAAATTAATATTTTTATTTTACCTATATTTATAATAAAACTTTAATCCTAAATAAAATTAATAAATAAAAACATACATTAAACTATATACTAAATACAATTATTATTAAAGATACTTTAAAATATTTTATCGAGATATATTTATTAACAATTAATAATTTTATATTTTTAAATAAAAAAAATAATTTATGTTAAAATCATTTATAATTATAAAGTTTCTTTAAAAAACATTATCAAATTTAAGGGCAATTTATGGAATAAAAAAAATTTTCCCACAATTATAAGTATAAAATAAATATTAATAATAATGTTAAAAAATAAAGTAATTACAGTAATTAAAACAAAAAAACAGTGACCGTCAATCGTTATATATAAAATTAGAAACACCATTTTTGAATATTAATCCAATCAGTGAAATTATATTTTATTTTTTTTATTTAAGTAAAACAATATAAATAATTTTCTTTTTTAAATTTATTTTTAATTATATTAATGTCATTGAAATATTTATATACTGTTTTATTTAGGTAAAACTATTTTGTTTCTAGAGAAATAATTTTAAAAAAGTAACCTCGGATATATTAATAATTATATATTTTTAGAGAAAGACTTGGTTACAACACAGTTTTGAGAGCGATCCCTTTCCAAACAATATTAATTCAAAAATATAAAAATAAAAATTACTTAGTATATCAATATAATTCAAAGAAAATAAATAAAGGACAGATAAAAAAAATATAACCAACAATATATATAAATGAAAATAAAAAGACACGTATGAAGAAATAAATAAATAAATTACTTTGTATCAAAATTCACAATAGTAAATCGGATCGTATACAAATATTTTCGTCTATACTATTTCAAAAAAGTTAAAATATTGATTTATAAAATGGTTTCATCAACTTATTTGGGCTTTATTATAAAGAAAACATTTTCAGAGTTTTAAATCTCTTCGTGAATTCATAGTTGATATTATATATGAAGATCTCAAAAGCTTTTATGCTGTCCTCTTTAATATTTTTTTCGTGTTCTAAAAACTAGATCATGACTTTAGACTCTATAGGATGATAAGAATTTGGTAACTTAGGATATCATTGTTTATCCGAGGATGGAAAAATAGTTTTTTTGATAAATTCTCTTATCTGAGAATATAATTTTGATTTGATTTTATCAATTGCATTGGATTAAGCTTTACTACAATATATTCTTTGATCTTTAAATGGAAAGAGATTATTGTCAAAAATCTTATCACTTTTAAGTCACCTAAAAATAGAGAAGGTTCGTCATTTGACAATTCTTCGTAAATTACATTAACGTAATTAATATTTGATAGGGAAATTATAATTTAGCAAATCAAGATAATTATACCAATTAGTTTATCATTCAATTCGATTAAATGGTTGTATAAATAAACCAAATAAAAATACTTAAAATTACTGATATATATTAACAATAACAACAATGGACAGATAAAAGGAAGAAAATCTTAAATTATCACAGAACAAAGAAAATATAGTCAGCAGGAGTTTAACCCAACGAATAAAGTTTATTTACGATTATATCTGGAGCTGATTGACTACAAGTATTTTCGGTTGATTAATTTGATGAAAGATCTGTTATGAAAAGGCGAATATCCCGATTGACGAGATATTATGAGTTAAATTTTTATTTTTCTGTGTTGATCGCTTCCCTGGAATTAGTGGAACGAGTTATCAGTTACAGTTGTAGTACTCGGTTTTCTTCAACGAATTCGATTCTTCTAGATTGCTTTAGTTTGAATAGGAATGAAGAAAGATTGGGATTTTCTTGCTTCGTTATGTTTTGACGAAATATAACATGAATCGGATAATTCTACAATTAATTATTCCACGAAAATAACCTGCTTGGTTAATTGACTGAATAATTGATCACAATAATTTCAAGTAAATTAACAATTTAATTTTTTTTATTAAATAAATAAAACATAAAATAAAAATAAAAAAACATTTCATCACAAAATAAAAAAATCAACATAATTCTTTTCTTTTAAATAAATATCACACCATACAATTCTTTACATTATAGAAAATTATATACATATTTTGATATATAAAAATATATAAACAAGGTTACGACAATATTTATTATATATATATAGGTCGACAAATATTACAATAATAAATAATAGTAAAACCGAAAATAAATAAAATGAATAAAAATGTATATAATAATTAAAAATTTATTAAATTTAAAAAATGTAAATAACAATCTTTTATTGCTCTTAAAATTATACATTTTTTAGAATTATATTAAGTATTTTGTGCATATTTAAAAAAAATAAAGTAAATTATTAATTGTGATTAATTGTGAATAAGTTATTAATTGCGATTAATTATTAATTCATTTTCTTTAATAGATTGTTTGTCGATGCAGATTTTTGATTTAAATAAATACTTGTGACGCATATTTATTTTTTTTCTGATTTAGACGACAAGCTATCGTAGCATGTGCAGTATCAAATATACATACGTAATCCGCACATTTAATGGAAATGAAGATTTCGGCAAGTGGTGTCGGAAATTTGAAGCATCAGCCTCAATCTGTTGAGTCGATAAATTAGGAGCGATCCAGCTTCTTTTGGAGGGCGTTTGAGCTATATGCAGGGTTTCCATTACAAGAACAGGAAAACTACGATGCAATTAAGGCGGCATTATCAGTTGCGTTCGGACGGGACCCAAGATCTGCTTATGACGAATTACGAAATCGAAAGCTTCGACAAGGCGAGTCAATTGACGAGTTTGTGGCAGCGCTTTGGAAGCTCACGGCATTCATATACCAAGGGGAAGATCCTCAAGAACATTTTATTAAGCAAGCTTTTTTAGCAGCCCTACGGATACAGCCCGCCATATCGCATAGAAGGCGGCTAAATCTCAAGCCACGTTGAAGAAATTAATTCCAGTGGCCCGCTCTCTGCTCCGTGTCAATCAGACAGAATTATTAGTAGATGAAATCACATTTTTAACCGGAAGGAATGGATCGTCCAAACAGTGGGCGGGCCGAGAGAAATACGAAAAGGAGCGTGGGCAAACATCGAAGTTTGGCGGCAGAAATTACAATGTGAGACGCTTCTGACAACGTACCTCAGCGGGATTTGGCTCGGTGTCCTGCTTGAAATGGGTGTCATAGCGATGTTGGGCGGTGTAACCGCCAAGGGTAACTGGACGCAGCTGGCGTTCGAAATAGAATAAGTTTCAAGAAATATGAACTGTGGGCAGAATCACTGTGGTAGCCAGAATGAGCGCGACGAAATATTAGCCACAGTTAAGAGGAGCGAAGCATCTAGAGGGGTAATGATGTATATGGCCGGGTCATTGGCACCACCAGCAATCATCCTAGACCAGGATTTCATAGCAAAATTCAATGGTCAATGTTGGTCTGTGTCATGGCACTAGAAGGGGGGACAGGCACCTCCAGAGCATAACAGTGTCGCAAGCTATTCATCAGCCTTGTGCCATGAAAAAGAAATTGACGTCAAACTAAATGATTGGAAGAAAAACGGCTGGTTAGTTGAATATGAGAGTTTCCGATAACCAACACTGCCACTAATGGCGGTGATGCAAGTGTCAAAAGACAAGATCAGGCCGGTACTCGACTACCGGGAGTTAAATGAAACAATCTCCAACCACACCGCGAGCAGTTTCGCTTGTGCAGAAAAACTTTGAAATTGGCGACGGATGGGAAGAAATCTGCAAATCGTAGATCTGAGACGAGCTTATCTGCAGATCAAAGTAGGCCAATCGCTGTGGCAGTATTAGGTAGGTCATTTTATCTAACCCGTTTAGGTTTCGGACTTAGTATCGCGCCAAAAATAATGCGAAGGATATTGGAACACGTCTTGGCATCAGACGAAGCGGTGAAGAAAGGAACAGACGTGTATTACGACGATATCTTAGTGGATACGAATAAAACAACGACCAATCAGCGGATTTCGGTACTCACTTGATTCGGTTTAGAGGCAAGACTACCAATGGCGATAAACAGAGGCAGACTATTGGGACTGGCTGTGAAAGAAACAGCAAACGGAAAGCTCAAATGGCAGCGAGACGGACCACTCCCACAACTGCCGCATTAAATAACGCGTTGTAATTGTTTCGTGTGTACTGGACAGTTTTTGGGTCACTACACAGTGGGGAGATTGTTGCGTCCATCGTGCAGCTTCATAAAACGAATTGCCAGTTGGGGAGATAGGGACACCGAAGTGAAACCGCAGGTAGCAGCACTAGCAAGACAACTTGCAGAAAGAATTTTGTCGGAAGATTTTTTTCAAGGAATCTGGGGTGGCCGTCGAGATCGGCACGGAAATTGTGGAGGACACATGCTGGCTTCGACCGAAGAGTGACAGTAACCACATTAATCTTTCAGAGCTTGAGGCTGTGAATCAGTCTCTCAAAGAAGCGTTGAAATGGGGCCTCCGAAAGTTTGAATTATTTACTGATTCAGCAACAGTATACAAGTGGCTCACTGCAGCTTTGTCCGGAGCAGAACTAGTTCGATCTTAGGCCCTCAGTGAGTTATTAATCAAGCGTAGAATTAATCTTTTCAAGCAGGTAGTCCAGTAGGAGGACATCACAGTATCAATTAGGCTCAGTCGATCAGAAGAAAATAAGGCGGACGTTTTGACTCGTGTACCAAGTAATTAGTTAGCAGTAAAAAAAGAATCAATCGAAGCATCGGCAATCGAATCAGGAGAGCAACAAGAGAGCAACGATGGCTTAAAGAAGTTTCACAAAAACCCCCACCTTGGGACAAAACGCACTATGTTCTTGGCAAGGAAAGTGTGGGGGCGAATAAAGTATCAGATGAACAAGTAAAATCAATTGTGAAAGGATGCGACCAGTGCGCATCAATCGATCCAGCACCGGTTCGTTTGGAGAAAGGAGAAATCAGAACCAAGAAGACATGGCAACGGTTGGTGGTAGATGTAACACATATGAATGGAAAAAAATTCCTAACGGTAGTAGACTGTGGTCTAGGACGATTTATTATACGGCGGAAATTAAGTCCGAAAAGGAGGAAGAGGTTTTTAAAGCATTATCTAGTATTATATTCGAATTCGGACCTCCACTAGATAATTTTAGTACTTTCAGAGGAAGCGGGGTTAAACAATTGCTTGATCGATGGGCGAAATTCAGATGCGTAAACCTTCCGAGCGGAAACGGAATTGTAGATGGGAGCCACCGCACGATCAAAAGAATGGTAGCTTGAAGTGGCGGTCAGTCGGGGAGATGATCGCGTGTTACAACGAAACACCAAACACGGAGGGTATAATTCCAGCATCAACGGTGTTTTCAAAATAACGGAGATTACTTTTGTCGAAAGATTTCCCGTTAATGCAGCCTCATCCTCAGAAAGAATTGAAGAACGACAATCTGACAGTAGGAGACGAAGTATTTTTTAAGCCAGCACCACCGTTCAACTGTACTACGAAGTGGGCACGGGGAACTGTTACCAAAGAACCCCAGATGAATCGCATCGAAGTCAATGGAATACCATACCACATCAGTCACGTGAGGAGTGCAACCCCAATATCTACAAAACTAACAGGAATCGGCAATCAGGAAAGTAATACAACCGACTCGACGAGAGTGGCGAGGATCGAATGGGAGAGCGACGAAGGAGCGGAGTATACAGAAACGAACAATCAACAAGATCCGAAAGCTGAAGAACGGTCTCCCCACACGATTCGACTCAACGACTTTGTCTGTGCTAGCACTCAGATTCTCAGTGACGACGAAGTGCTGCCTTGCTCGAGCAGCTTATGATTGTGTACCTTGAAGGCAAGGGGGCATGTTATTAATTGTGATTAATTATTAATTCATTTGTTTTAATCGTTGTTTGTCGATGCAGAGTTTGGATTTAAATAAATACTTGTGACGCATATTTATTTTTTTCTGATTTAGACGACAGTAATTTTAATTTCAAATTTTACTATTTTTTTAAATTTATTTTAATTATATAAATGTCATTGGAATTTTTTGTTTACTTTTTTAATTTTTATTTAAAGAAATTTGATCGTTTTTAGATGATAAATTGTGAAAAAAATATTTCTGATATATTATAAAAAATAATGCAACAATAAATAAAATAAATGAATTAAAAATAATAAATTTTTTATTATTATTAACATGATGATTATTTTATAATAAAAGTTTATAATAGATAAAAACCATATAACTATATTTTATTGCTTTTAAAAGAATTTTTTTCAGTATTTTATAATTTAATCAAAATTTTGTAAATAAAAAATATTTAGATTAAATTTTTAAATATGATTAATTTTAAAGTAATAAGAAAAGAAATTTTTGCTTAAAACTAAAGTTAATAATAATTTTTAAATAAAATTAATCTATTTTAAATGTTAAAACGAGTGAAAAATAGCAAATTAGACTTGTAAGTTCCAGTTATAAGGAGACAAATTGTGGGAAAATGTTTTATATACAGTTGTTAATAAAAACAAATTACATTTTAATAATTTCCTATTCTCAGAATTCTTGCTACAAACGGAAATATAGGGAGATTTGAAAATGATCAGGTTATAAAGCTGCTTAATATGAATTAAATATTTATTTGTTTTGCTTTTCAGAGTTTTATACAATTATTTCTGACTTTTTTCTTCAAAATTTTGTTTTAAAGTTAATATAAGTTAGCTTTTATTATTATTTTTACTTGATATATAAGTATTATGTATAATTATGTTAATATATTACGTTCTTTTCATGAAAGAATTTGTTGAACAAATGCTGATTTCTTTGTTTAGATTGTTACTAAATATTTGTCGGGTGAACTCGCAATGTAAGTGGTTTATGTGCCGGTAGTTTGATAAAAATTCGTCAGCGAGAATACCATTTGAGACAAATTTCCAGTTCCGACTAAGCCAGAAAATCCGAACAGAATGAATAGTGACGCATACAGACGTCATCTGTGTGTTCATTTTAATACCAGAATAAATAAATAAATCACAACAATAAAATTATATATAACCAAACTATATTGAAGAATATTAACATAAACGGAAGGAATTAAAAAAAAGCGAAGATATGTACAATCAGAAAACTGGAAAATATTAGTCGTAAAAGGTAAAAATAAATAAAATAATTTACTTTTCGAATGCACAAATCGCTAAAGAAGTATTGGGTAGGTACTGATAGGTTAGAATAACTGATATTAGATAATATGGATGTTTAATTAGATGAAGAATTGATGGAAATAAATAGTAAATTCTATATGTTAGCAACGCAAGTTGTCTGCTTGTCGATTTGATAGAAATAGGCTACAGGAATTCGGTTAGGATAACAATTTTCATGTAGATCAACGTTTCAATAATCAAAATACAGGTAAGAATTCCATAATCATAGTAATTATACAAATCGATTTTCAATTTTTATTTATGAAACATAATAATTTAATATAAGTAATCAGAAATAAAAAAATTAATATTAAAAAGAACATATAATAATTTGATAAAAGAACTTATGATAATTTAATATAAATGGTTGAAATAATTTACATCTTGATCGAACTTAAGCAGAATTAATTAAAGAAACATGTTTTTTT
>MQRK01138085.1:0-10091 GCA_001938485.1 Girardia tigrina | reverse complement strand
GAATTCTTTTAAATACCGTTGTCAGATAACATTCGACAATCTTCCAACGATCTTCCGGCAAATTCCAGGCTTGAAGATCAGGAAGAATTCTCTCTTTGTTTATTAACTTTGCTTTCAAATTCTCAATTGCATCACAAAATCTTAAATCATTCATTCTGTTTTTTATTGAAGTAGTTTTCCTTTTAAAAATGAATTATACTTATTGAATTTTTATATTTCTAATTTAATTGAAAAAAAATATTTTCCTAATTATTCAATAAAAAATAAAAATATATTTTATTTGATCTTAATTCTGATTGAATTTTCCGATAAGAAAATTAATTTTTATTTATAATTTCAAAGGAAACTTATTTCAAAAAAAATAAATAATTTATTTTTAAAAATGAAATATGAAAAAAAATTTGTTTTTTATTAAAATATTTTTTTATTCAAAGAATAAAGAAATAAATACAATATTTAAATATTCGTTTTTAATGAAAAAAAAATCAAAGAAAATAAATATAAAAAGATATTTTTTTATTTTAAAATTGTAAAAAGAAGAACAATTAAAATTGTAATATTAAACTTTATTTAGAGAATTAATTAATGTAAATTTCTGACATTTTTTTTCTGTATGGAAGCGCAAATCAAAAAGAATATTCTTAAATTTAAGAATGAAACAGTCGAGTTTGACAGAGGGATATTTTATGGTCAATTTCTCTCTTTAAATAATATTTTCCACTCAATATTTCAGATGGAATGGAAAAATAAAATATAATAATTGAATAAAAAAGGTTTAAAATAAATTTATTTTCTTGAAAATTTTATAAGAAGAAATAGTTCGACAATTTATCCTTTGGGATTTGATTTGTTTCTTAAAAAAAGAATTAAATTGATTTTATTTATTTAATTGAATTCAATTAATTTAAAATTTGGAATTTACATTTTTTTGCAAATTTGAAGATATATTTCTGGTCCATGGAACGTCAATAAACGGTGGCTCGACAAAAGTGCCCGTTACAAAAGCACCTTCCGACAAGAGCCCCCAAACATTATTTCTATTCTGCATTATGTACACTCTGCAATACTTCATTTATAGCTGGATTCGGTCCATGAGAATGTTTAGTTACCGCTTCACTTTCACCATTATTAAGTAATGTTAGTCGACCACTACTGGTTTTTATGCATCTCTATAATTCGGTATCATTCTTATTTTTACGAGCAAGTCAGTAGCGATAACCGTCTTTCAACCACATTTCTTTATGCTTCTATGAAGCTATTTTCTCCATATTTCGTATTTATCTGTATGAATTTAAATTGCGTTTTTACTCAATCATTATTTAATCAAATTTTTCAAAAAGTTTTTTTGTTTAAATTCTCACTGAAAGTATTCTTATTTCTACTATTATTATATTTCATTGTTATACTATCAAACTTATAGGAGAGTTAAATTGCTCCGGATGTCTAAAGAAACCAGATTTAAAATATTTTAAAAAAATAGCATTACGATTCAAAAAACAAGAACAGATGTCTAAAACAGAATGATTAAAATACATTTATCTGAATTTATTAAATGATATATGAAAATAAAATTACATCTATTTCTATACAATAAGTTATTAATTAATTAATCGTAAATATTATAAATTTTGAGAAAATGACAAAAAAATATAATTTTCTTTCAATAATAAACGAAAAATTTTTACCAGCTAAAAAAATAAATGATAATTATTTAAAATAAATATATTTCGATTAAATAATTGATTGATAAATTTAAATAACATTTTTTATAGATATATCATCAATTATTTATAATATATTATAATTTTCATAGAGAAAGAGTCTAGTTTGATTATTTCTCCTTTTTTTTGATAATAACATTCCTGATGCAACAATTCCATGCGTGTGGATTGTGTACGTAGCCAAAGATCTTTAACATTTTGCATCCTAACAAATGACATATGTAAAGGCCTTACACATAAAAAAATAAAAAAATATTTTTTTTATTGAGAGACAGGAATGAGTGTTTGAAGTATTTTTATTGTTGAGGTAAAAATAAAGTAAATTAATTGAGTGTTGGAGTCTCTTTCGTAAGTGTCAGAATTGTCAGTGATAAAGATATTGTCTAGAGTAAAGTTGAGGCTGTGTATGTATGATGTTCATTCTTTTTAGTATGGTTTATTTGTATTTATAATTTTAGGTTGATCGATTTTTTTATTTTGGTGAGCTTTTATTTGTTTTGGTTGTATTTATTTTTTTATCAATCAGCAATTATAATTCAGAATCGTATTCTGAATTATAAGATGAATGATTATTAAATTTGAATTTTAAAAATTCAAATAAAAAAATCGAATTTATGTCATAGTTATTATTGAAACTATTTGCTGACGAAAGAAAGATTAGTTGACAATTATCCGTTATTAACGAATTTGACATCAAATATTTTCGGTTTAATTTACTGCTACTATTATTTGCTGGGAAAAATCCAAAATGTTATAAAACTTTCTGAATTTTTGTTTAAATTCTTAATGAAAGTATCATTATTTCTAATATTATTATATTTTTTTAATCCTTATTATTAAGTTTTACAAAAATTCAAAAAGTTGTATAATATTTTGGATTTAAACAATATAATAATAGTCGAAATAATGAAACTCTCAGTAAGAATTTAAATAAAAATAGAAATTATGTTTGGGGGTTCTGGCTGGGACGATTTTGTTCTTTTCTACCAAAATAATAAAATATCGCCAAATATTTTGTTAGAAACACAATAGTAATGTAAGTCTCAGTCCTTTTTGAAAATAATTTTTCATAAACCCTTCCTGAAACAATAGTTATGTACACCAACAATTGTTATTTAAAAGCCAGGAGTGAGAAACTCATCATAAGGAAAACAAGATAGGAAAACAAGAGGCCGTCGTTTTAGAATGAATGAGCGCGACTCGTCTTGTTGCGTTCTTGGACGTCTTTTAATGATAAGTCACGCTCGTTCAAATGCGTAAGATGATTAATACAAAATTCGAAAAAATTGAAAAAAAATTGAAGGAAATATTTTGTTGTAAGAAAAATCTAAAATGAAAATAAAAATATTAATTAAATTATTATTTGATTTTAGTGTCTTTTTACATTCGACTTATAGAATGAGTAAACTATTTCTAATTCTTATTCCCTTCTTATTTTGATATTTCAAAAATTTATTTAACATTGATCTAGTTTCTATTACAAAATTTCTGGGAGTAAAAATAAGATTTCTTGGATCAGCCTACCAAAGGTCAACCAATCTTATTTGTATTAAAGACTTCGAGTGTTCTGAAGTGTCGACCAAAAAGATTGAAGCGTTATTGTATATTCAGGTGATAATCAGCGGAATTTTAACTTTTCTTATGAAAGAAGAAATAACGTTAATTACGTTTATACGTTTACACGTAGCGGGATTTAGTCACGTGAAAAAAATTTTCAAATGAATGATTTCAAAGGTAAAATCTTGATACAAAAAAACATTTCAGGATAATCAAAAATGTTAAGAAATTTACTTTACTTAAGTCTATAAATCAATAAGAACCAAAAATTGGAAGATTTCGAAAATTTATATATTATTTTATATATTATTAAACAAAAAAGCAAAATAAGTAACAAAAAATTAAAATATCTTTTTAATGACATTTTGCTAAATTATAATAATATCTTATCTTTCAAATAAATATAATAATGTCTAAAAAATAATTAATTAATAATTCGAATAATTTAAATAATTTATTATTTGCTTTGCAGAGCATATTTCATTATGAATTTAGATCCAGACAAAGAATTCTTCGTCTGAATTTGAGGATTGACCAAGTACACTGAAATGAGGAAAATATCAAATGACTCTCTCTGATTGGCTAGCCAATCAGAGTAAGTGATCAGTTGTTTCATTTTTTCAGAATTAAACTAAATTTGTCAGCATTGAGTTTTTTATTTAATTTTTTCATCATGAATTTTTCATTTTAAAATATTTTTTGGATTCATTCTCAAAAAGAAAAGTTTCTTTGTTGAAATCATGACAACGAGATTTTGTTTTTCCTTTAAAAATCAGAACTTTTATGTCGTCCAAAATTCGAAAGTTTGATAATGAAATTTATTTTTTAGAAAAGTTTATATTATTTGTTGTTTCGAAATTAATTTGAATTTATTCTATAATTGAAACCAAACTTCTGACATTAAGAGTAAAATTTAGATTTGAAATGAAACTTTATTATTGAATATGTATAAAAACTTCTTATCTTTTCCGAGTTACTATAAAGCGATTTTATTTCTTTTGCTTTAAATATTTCAATAAACTTGATAAGATTAACATTAAAACATTTAAAATGTAATCCATGTTGCAGAGTTTTAAGTGAATTTTCTTCTAAGCTTTTCGACCTGAAATCGCAACACCTTTCTTCTTGCAGCTTCGTTGAAAGGGAATAATCGAAATTAATAGCGAATAAATTCATGAACACCCCTTGTTATAGTAAAAATTTTGCTTTCATTCAAATTTTAACTTAGTGAAAAATCTTTCGTTCCAAAGTAATATATATATTCATACCGTGTTCTCCCTATTACAAGCCATGGCTTGTGTGAGGAATATTTTGAATGTTTGATGTTTTTTGTTTGAATGTGCATGTTGATTTGGAAATGTGTCTTTCTTACCCAGATGGATGATTAATATTTTAATTCTTATTATCTAAAAATATGTTATGTTTAAATTTATTTTTAATTTCAAATAATTTGATAAATCAATTTAGTTTAGAATGAAAACGTACGAAAGCTTTGACAAAGATTGTCGAAGGACAATTAAAATTGTTGTTTAAATAAAAATATGAAAAGTCAAATTGGTGTTCTTAATAGCTTGTATTAAATTTTTAACAAAAAAAGCAATGGTGGCTTGTAATGAGTTAGTGGCATGTATTAAATTTTATTAAAAAATTAATAAAAAATAAAAAAATAATAAAAATTTAAATAAAATTTCGTATAATAGAATTATATATAATACATCACTTTAACATATCAACAATAAGCATAATAAATATAACATCTCATAACTTCAACAAATTAGTCTAAGGACAAATAGCAAAACTTATTCAAAACAACAGTTTCATCATGTAAGTCAAAATCCTCGCCAAATCTCTCCAAATAACAGGCTTATTCTGTTGTTTTTTCTAGGGCTGCGTAGTCGGAGTTGGAGTCGGAGTTGAAGTATAACTCGGAGTCGTGAAACTCGACACCGACTGTGACTCCGACCAATTTTTTTTAATTTCTTAACTGTAAACTTTTTGAAACTTATTTTTAATTTAGTGTTATCACGTTTTTTAATCACGTTTTATTTATAAAATTTTTAAAAATTGTATTTCAAAATTAACAATTTTATTTTAAAAACTAAAATTTTAATTCCAAAATTAGCAATTGTATTTCAAAAATTAACAATTGTATTTTAGGTAAAGGGGCAATTATTGATCAAACAACAAGATGAGGTATTACATATGCAATGGTACATCGATTACTCGAATTAAGAAGCTAATTTGTTGATATGGCAAATCCGAAATTTGTATTAATAGCAGGGCTGCGGAGTCGGAGTCAAGTAGTCGGAGTTTAAGGATTTTTGGGGAAGTTGGAATTGGAGTCGGAGTTGGAGTCAGAGTCTAATTCAGAGTCGTGTAACTCGACTCCGATCAAAATAATAACAAATATTATAAATTAACCTAAATAGGAATCGGAGTCGAAGTTGGGGTCGGACATTTTAAAAATAAAGGAGATGGAATCGGAGTCGGGGAATTTTAGTCCTACTCTGCAGCCCTGATTAACAGAGGGCCAATGGTCAGAAATTTTGAATATATAAATTGTGCTGCGTCATCCATACCATGTGACTAAAATGTTACAAGCTGAGGATGTAACTCTTAGAAAATTCCTTAATGAATGGAAAAATTTAATACGTAAATTATCAAAAATTGGAGGACCCATTGCTGATGGTATAATTATTTCTATGAAGAAAAAGGAAGTTTCTTGAGAAAATAAAATATTACTAGCAGCTGTTTACGTAGATCCGATGTATCGGATACTATGAAATGAAGATCAGTTATTAAGAGGTAAAGAATTTATATTCGATATTGTATGTCAAATAAAAAGTGTACCATTAAAAAATTAAGATACTTTAAAGGATTTATTATTATCAGCAGACTCATTGTCAGATGATAATTGTGATTTAGATAAATTTTTAGATATACAAAACTGTTTGAAACGTCATCGTTTAGAAATTACTGCACCGGTAAATGAACAAAATAAAGGAAATATGAAGGAGAAATTTTCAGAAATATTTAAAGAAATAGAAAAATATGCCGGGTCATCTAAGATGAAGATACAAGAAGCAATTCGTCATTATCCTGAGGAAGTACAAAATATCCTTAATTTGCTATCAGTTTTGATTCAGAAACAGGTAAGCGTGGAACGCTTGTTTTAGCTTTAAAAATTATAAAATCAGATTTACGGGATTCTATTAAGCAGGGTTTGTTAGAGGCAATTCTGTTTTTAAGGACCAATTTGTAATGATTTACTTTCATAAAAAGTTGTCTTTAAGAATAAATAATATTTAGATGATTGGATAACATTATGTTTTCTTATTTTTAGTGCATATAAAAACATTGTATGAATTACGATAAATAAATAAATTTTATTAATCGCTATACATTTATATATTTTTGTTCCCCGAAAGTTAATTATTACGTCTTTTTTTCTTTTTTTACGATTCTGTTTAATTAAAAATAACTGAAAAAATAGCTGACAGTATATATATATATATATAAATTGACCTAAAAAGGAGTTGGGGTCAGACATTTTAAAAGTATAGAAGTTGGAGTCGGTTATCGGAGTCGGACAATTTTAGTCCGACTCCGCAGCCCAGGTTTTTCCAAAGTATTTTCAATTTTCTTACCATAAATTTGATGTTTATAAATTAAAGTGACTGAAAAGCTTTGACTAGGCACTAAATATGATGCAAGAAGACCATTTTGTATTATCTCTGAGGTGATCATGGTCCATACTTTTATAATCCATCATGTAACTTCCTCGTTTGTAGGTTTGGTTAGATTTCCTCGGTCGTTTCTTACCATTCTATATATAATGCAGTTATTTATTTCTTCTCTTAAATAATCTTTGATTAGCTTATTTATCCACTCAACCAATAAAATCTTCGAACATAGGAATGAGGACTTTTCTCTCGCCATCATATTCTATATGTTCTTCCTTGCATTGCTGAATCTCTAAATTTAATTTCATTGGCCTTCCAACGTTTTACCATTCGTAAATCAAGCATTTTTCTACGACTAAACGCAGCCATGGATTGATTGAATGAAGTTCTAGAATTTTAAGTTTAAACTCAATAGTAGAGTTTTTTCCCGGGACTGGATGAGTCATGTTTATTTTTTTAAAAATCAACAATATTTAAGCAATTTTGTTACGAAGAGTAATGTATATTATTTAAAATAAATACGATATTTTGAAAAAATAGTTATTATTACTCTTTTTTCAAAATGTTCCACCACTTCACAAAAATTTAAAAATTAATGTAAATAAGTAAAAAAGTGTGTTTTTTAAAACTTTGATTTTTTTACAATATATTTTCTGGTGGCTTGTAATAAGGTTGTGGCCTGTATTAATTTTCTTTTAGAAAATGGAAGAAAAAAGCATGAGTGGCTTGTAATATGGAGAACACGGTATCGTTTTGAATCCTAATTTTAGATAAAAGAAAACAAAAACGCCATTTATCAATAATTTTGTTTCGTAAAACTAGTTTCGCCTTCACATGCATCGTCAGTTAAAATGAATATTTTAAAATTAATATTTAAAAATTCATATATATGTATGCATGTATAGTTTTAAATATATTTCTATTTATTTTTATATTTATATATATATATATATATTTTTATAAATTATATATTTCTTATATCCATAATTTTTTAAAAATAATTTTGTTAAAGCTTTTTAAAATTATTTTTCATATATATATTATAAATTATAAAATTGAATTTTTGGGGAAAAATTATTTATTTTCTTTATTTCTAAAATATAATTACCTAAAAGAAACGTTTTCTGGAAGTACGAAGAACAATTTTCAATAATTCAAAAAATTACAATTTAATAATTATTTCAACATTTGGTTTCCCTGTAATTATTTTTTTGAAAAAAGAATTTTTTTATTTAACACTCAATAATTATTGAGAAATTTATTTTCGAGTTTTTTTCACAAAAGATTATTTATAATATTTTAATTAAAAGTCTTTTTTAATATAAATTATACGTAAATTGAAATTTATTTGATTTTTGTTAAAAAAAATGAAACATTTTTTTAAAAATTATTGTTATTTAATTTTTCCAAACAATAATATATATGTTTAATAAATATTTAATTAATTAATAATATTTCATAATAATTCTTCCAATTATATTTTGTAAATTAAATAATTATTTCATATCATCGAATAATTAAATAAAATTAAAATTGAATAAAAATAAAAACAAAACATACCATAAAATAATTGTAAAATTGCAAATAAAATTAAATAAAATTCTAAATTCATTTGATAAATATTGTTTATTTCTTTTTTTGGCGAATAATAAAAAATATCTCTTTATTTTTCCAAAATAAATATTTTTTTCTATTTTTTTTTGAAAAAAATCTGACGAATCTAACTTAATTCATCTTGAGTTTTTCGTTCACCATTTTTATCCAATCATAAATTTGCATTTAATAAAAGTTGAAAAAAAATATTTTCTCATTTTCATCAATCTTCGGTGTATAGTAGTTGATTTTTAAATTATTATAATTAATTCAAATGTGAATTTGAGAGGTTTCATTATCCTATTGAAAATTCTGTTAAAATTGAAAAAAAAGATCCTTTAACGAAAGAAAACTTAATATTTAATTAAAAAAATTTTTCACTAATTAAATTCTTTTTATTATTTTTTGTGATTTATTGACTGAATTTTTAATTTTTTTACTTTTTAAATTTGATTTATATTTGAATGACAAATTGCACAAACAAAAATTTATTAAAAAATATAATAAAAGTTATTATAATTAATCCAAATGTGATTTTGAGTTTTAAGAACATTGAGATAATTTTCATTTAAATTTTATTATTATCACATTTAGAGTCATCACAACTCTCGGAAGATCACTCACCGTTTCACATCTCTCTAATTGTTTTTTCCCTTTTTTAATCATGATTATTCGAACTATTTTTCTAATTTTTTCAAAATATTTAATTTCTAAAAATATTATCTAAAAATAATAATTTTAACCATTTCTTTATAAAACCTAAAAATAATAAAAATGTTATCAAATTGTTAAATATGAATTAAATTTAAATTTTATTAATTTTATTTATATCTAATTAAATGCTTTTCTTTTTTAAAAATTATTAAACTTGATTTTAATTACAAACAAAACTCATCAATTAAAAAAATATATTTACAGACAATATATTTCGACGGATCTACCGTCATCTTCAGGTCACTGATTAATAATCAATTCACCTGTATATAAATACAAAAATGATGATTATGCAATCGATTGCATGAAATCATGCTTATCAAAAATGAAGATAACGGTTGATCCATCGAAATATATTGTCAATAAATATATTTTTTTAATGGATGAGTTTTGTTTTTAATAGAAAATTATCATCCGGATTTCATTTTATCATTAATTTTAATTGTTATTTTTAAAAATAAAACTTATCAAATTATTATTTTACTTATGTTGGAATAGTCAATTATTGTAAATACAAAAAAATACATATTTCCATCATAATGGGAGAATCACCATTATAAGTTCAACATACTTGAATGAACATGAATCATTAATACTGTATAGATGATTTGTAAATTATGATTGTTGTTGACTTAATTCGTATAACTTTGGTATGATGTTCGGATGTGTTTGACTCTCTCAGTGTATATATTAATTGTGTTTTTATATAATATATATTAGGTGTACAAGTATGAAATGCGGATTTCAGAAAACGGATTGTGCACAATGCAAAAAGTAGGTCAATGGTTAGGCAATGATGTCATAATATTGAGTAATTATGTAG
>MQRK01137993.1:0-11906 GCA_001938485.1 Girardia tigrina | reverse complement strand
CTTCAAGAATATTTACTTGTTCTAAGAAGAATAAATTTTATTCCAAATTTCATAGAATTTATTTTGTTCTAAATGAATATTATTTTGCTCTAAAAGAATATTATTTTATTCTTATTATTAAAATTTTAAAGAATATCATTAAAAGTGCTAGTGTCAAAAAACGATATCATGTGTTAGATGCACAATTTGATTCTCTATGTGAATGAGCAGTTAGAATTTTCATATATTGATTACTTTTTCCTATAATTAACATAATGTGTAAATTTACACAAAATGTACATCGATTTTAGAGGTACAAGAAAGCAGAATATCAAAAATATGCTCATACACTTGAATAGTAACTCATATATGTACATTCAGATTCCACATCAACTTTGTCGAAAAAGTTCTGAAAAATCAATTTTTTCGAATATTTCTGAAATCCATGTGTTATATGTATTTTATTTCCCATCAAAAAGACCTCATGAATCGTTATATGTAACTTATCCCAATCACAAATACCTTGGTAACCGTAATCATGACGCATAACCTTTTCTATTATTTATAAAAACAACATATATAAAACTTTGTATTGATATATATTATATTATTATATAATATAACTATCTTATCAACAATTCAAAAAGAGACCGTAACCATGTTACTATCTTCATGTATTTGTTAGGCATCCATCATGTCAAAGTATTACTCAGTTAACATTTTATAGTATATATCATTATTATTTATAATAAAAGTTGATGTTTACAAGGTTTTGAATGAATACATGTATAACATGACTATTTTCAACAAAACATTTTTTTACATAGCATGTACAGCTGTAACAAATATGTACAATGTATAGTATACACAAGATTTTGAAGGGGGGGCAAAAGCTCTATTTTCATCTACTTTTGGTCTATGTCCTTAAATGACACGACTATTCAATCTTGTCAATTGCAAGAAACAACTTGACACACATGCCAGAGCAGTCAGCAGTCTGCCGAGTAGTATAAAGATTTCGACAGCTGATGCTCATTTCAAAATAAAACAGTGGAGTGGATCTCCTGGACCAGCTACTTGCAAAATAACGTCCCAACATTTCAGACAAAAAGTGGTGGGGGTTTTTCTTTTCTAATCTCGTAAATATATCCATAGTTTTTGCATGGCGGTTGTTTACTCATTTACCTCCATAATCAAAATTATTTCACCTTGAATTTCGTGGAGGTAACATTGTGCATATTGAAAACTTCTGGTCGATCACAAAGGCAAACCGTAACTGCTCACCTACTGCAAGAGGTTCGACATGATGGTATCGGTAATTTAGTAGCAGAAACGACAGAAGGTCGCTGTGTCGTATGTCATACCAATACAAAGACAAATGTGACAAATATCATGTCAGAATGCAGAGGGAAGACATGTTTCCGAGTTTACCACAAAAGCTAAATCCTAAAAATATATTGCTTATACTTTGGAAATTTTTTATTTTATAACCGGGGGTCAAAAGACATGGATAAATGTTTTTTGCAATTGAAACTTTGAAATACATAGATTATTTTGTTTATCTCGGATAACATATCGACAATATTCAATACATCAATAGTAATATTTATTGATTTAATACAAAATACGCCATTTTTATGTACGGAGACTCCAATGTGTATATGAACATACCCTTATCGCCTGAACCAAGGATCCAATCAGTATCAGACTTCAAACTAGTCTAATTGTGTGCATTAAGCATCCTATTTGAAATTAGTTCAAAATTATAAAATTTTCTATGTTCATAGATAAAAGGTTAAATAATTGTAGTTGCAAAGGAAAGCTAAAATACGAACTCTATGACTTTTAACCTTTTAACCAATTATACATATCCAAATAAATTAATAATTTGAATTTAGAATATTTATTAAACAAATAACGAAAGTAAAAAAAAAGATTTTGAATATATAAAATGAAGTTATTGTTGAAAGGAGCAATAAACCAGATAACTGCAACTGTACTAGTATTTATTTACACTTAATTCTTCTGCTTAAAGGAACAGCTAATAGAGACCGATCGTCCGTAAGGAAATTCCGAACCTTCAACAGACAAAAAATCCTCTGATAATAGATAAGTCCTTATTCTCTATGGTTAGAATTGCTCCGGATGTTGGTTGACGTTTTTAGTATCTGAGACAGATTTTCGTTTAAAAATATAGGCGTGAATATTTTGAATGGGATTTGTTCTGGAATCGAAAAGAAACACACTTCTTATCCGATTTGGATTGTTTAGGTAGATCCAAGTTAATTTAATATTTTTAGATAGAATTGTTTTTAATAGCATATAGCAATATCTATTTTACATTTTTTTATTTTTAATTATTAATATACTAAAATGTTCTAATTATATTTAAAACATGTATATAAATATATAGTTTTTTTCACTTTGCTGGAAACAGCTATCTATGTTAAAGCCTTCCAGCAACGACTGGAGAAAACTATATTGTGATATGTAAATTTTATTATATATATAAATATAGCGTAATGGATGTGACAGTAGTAATAACCGTAATTAAAATTATCCTTCTCAAACTTACTTTGAGTAATGTCCCTCCAGTGAGGACTTAGTAAAGATAACCTTAGATTATATAAAAAGACAACATAAAAATTTAATATATTTTATGTTATACGTCATTATACCTATTATTTTACCGTTACTGTTAACGTAAGTCAATTATAGAAGATAAAGTAAAGACCATTGAAATAGTCAATGGTCCAGTGAATTCCAAATAAGTCACCCATATAAGTGTTACGTGGCCTTTGAGTGCTTAACTTGTTGGTTTCATAGACTTACATATTGGTATTACAAGTCAATGAAGTCATAGGACGGTTTATCAATCATTCAAATCAACAACATAACTTACTTGACAATCAAATGGAAAGTGTTTCAGTTCTAATAGTTCATGAAAAGCAGCTTTAATACGCCTCTTTTCAACTATGTAGGCGACGCCTTCTTCCTTTGTAACCTCTAGGGAGATTGAAATTTTGCCTTCTGATAGAAGATTGTCTATTTGAAGATTTGGACTCCAGTATTTTGATAAATCAATTTTCTGAATATCATTGAAAAAAAGTAATTCAAGTTATCGAATATTAAATATGTAAAGATGAATGTTCTTACAAAATTTTTTGTTGGATACAAATTTTGAAATTTTTAGTGCAATAGAAATACGTCTTACAACATTTTAAACTCATTTTTACCTCTCTAAAGCCTTTTTAATGATATGTTTTTGACTTCCATTTTGGAAAACAATAAATATGCTAAAATATTATTTATATAAAAATTCAATAAAGCAAATGCAATAACACTACTAGTCATCTTTACAACATAAAGTTTCTACTGACAAGCACCTGCCTCGGTTTTATGAGATAAACACGAACAATAGTTGCATTATTTTAATCACATCGTATTTTTGATTTAAATATATTTTTTCTATAAAAACAGTGGTTTTTCGATGTGCCAACTGAGATTTAAGGGTACATTCGCATATTTTAATGCGGTGTGAAGAGTTTTACTAAGAATATCATAAATGAACGTTTAAAATTGTGAACAAAGTAGTGTTTTTAGGAAAACCCTTTTTATCCAAAGACGAATATGGAATGCTGAAAAATATGAGCGAACTTTAATAACAAACATTTTGCAGACTATGAGTTATTTCCAGCAGGCGTCATTATTTCTTTAGTACTCCCTTGATAGCGCCTTCCAAAAAAGAGTGATGAAACTTCTTGTTATGTTCATCGGACATTTTGCCTAAAACATTTGGAAACAAATCAAGGTGGATTTTGAGAAAAAGAAATTTAAATTACATGTTCATACCCATGTTTTCAAAAGTGTTCAGTAATTTATCAAAAAAAAATTCAGAAATTATTATTATGATATTATTATTGATAATTATGAATGACAATTTATGAAAATTTTATTTGTTTCGGATTATATATTTATGATATATATAAAGATATGTAAAAAAATAAATTATCATTTAAATAAGTTAAACTTAGCTTTTTTATCGATTATCAATTTTGCTTTCACCGTTCTATATAGTATGTATCTATCGGTGTGACGAAAATAAATTGAAAATGAAATGGCTCGCTCTGATTGGCCGTTGATCATCCTATTAGACGGAGCTGAAAGATAGAAAAATCGATTTTTTCCTGATTGTGAATTTTAAATGAATGTTCACGACATCAAATTTTGTTTATAGTGGCAATTTTTAATCGTACTATTTGTGATTACATTTATTGATTTCAAAATTTGTTTTTCTCCAGAAATTTTTTTGAAACATTTTTTTTAAATGACGATAAATTTTTGTTTTACACGATCACATAAAATATCTCGATGATGAAATTTATTGACGATTTCTATTGAGCGGGAGTTATATTTTAATGATTTTTTTAGTCAAATAATTCTTGTGTGAATGATGAATTCATGTGTACAAAGGATTGAAACTATTGATTTATGAGACGAAATAATTTAACATTATTGAGTATTTGTCAGCGTGGCAATATTTCGTTATTTTCTTTTAAATTCAAATTTGATATGATTTATTTTTGTGTTTTTAAAATGAGCGAAAAATTCATTAAAAGTTTCAAGATTTGGAACAGCTTTAATTTATTAATTTTGAATGTTTAATAATATTTTGTAGTGTCCTATTAATGATTCGTAAAACTGTTCTCTCATGATATGAATCAAAACCCTTCATTAAATATAAAACTCATCATTTGAAATAGAAAAGACTATTTTACAATGTTTTGAATGATAAAAAAACCTCACTCGATAGATTTTATTGTGAAAGCTCACTAATCTGGATACCGTGATGAAGATTTGTCTTTCAAACGCATGAGTATATACCGATTGAGTCTATACACAGAATGAGTATATACCATTTATCATACCCTCTATATTTTTCTTCACAATAGATCTGTGATTTTGAGTATAATATTGTCTCTGTATAATATGTTTGTTTATATAATTTGTCTAATGTAGCCCTAAAGTTGTAATCTATCGGTTTGCTTGTGAAAATATAGGCCTTCAAGTATCCTCTCTAAATATGTAAACCATGATTTGCTATTTCAAAATTAGAAGGAAAATTACAAACACAGTGAACTGAGCCATTTATCATACATTCTCTATATTTGTCCTTACAACAGATCTGTGATTTTGTGTAGACACATGTATCTATTGTCTGTATAATTCAGCTTAATATTTTCCATTCATCATAGTAATAAGAATGTAAAGAAAAGGGAGTTTGTTATATATTTATACAGGGAATTTAATATTAGGATTAAGATCATTCAAGAATTTTAGGAATTATTCTATCAGGGATTGGTTTGCCAACAAAGTTTTAATTAAAAAAATAATTTAAAAAACAAAAAAATAAACTACTTATAATTTATAAGTAGATATTTTTCAAATAATATTCTTCTGGAACTCAGAATTTTCAATTGTTTTCCAATTTTGGGACCTTTTTTTATCAACTTTTCACATTATCATTTATTGTCATCAAGAATGAGTAAATGTGCAAAGTTTGGAGAAAATTGATTTAGTATAAGGCCTTCAAAAATAGGTTTTTAAATACCATGGGACATACCTAGAAAGTAAGCTAATATAAAGAATGGGAAATATTAATTAACTCATTTCTTCATTGTAGTTATTTTTGAATAAATTTTTCTAATAAAAGAAAATTGAATTATCATTAAACATTTTATTTCGAATGAAGAGTAATTGTGACAGAGATAAAATATTATTGTTAAAACAATTTTGTTCAAAAAAATGAATGTTTTAGTTATAACTGTTTCACTATTGTTATTTGAAATAATTTATCGAAATGAGCGAAAGGATTTTCTATTGGGGGTACAACGAATTCTTGAGCTCAATTCTAATTAAATTATAATAACAAAATAGTTAAATAATACTTATATTAATATTTAGACAGATAAATCGAAACGGAAAGAGCGATAGACGCAGATTAGTCAATCACAAAAGAGTCTTAGTCGAATCGGAATAGAAATTCAATGAAGAATTACTTAATTTACCGTATGGTTGTAATGAATATTTTCTTCTAGATCATATTGTCTTATTAAATATTTAGTTGATGGCGATAAAACACAAGATATTGATGGTTTTATGTTTGGGGACAACATAATCTGTTCTGGCAAAACTTACTAAAGGATAAAAATTTTTATTTTCTTTTGTTATCACTTATGGAAAAGATTTAGTTTGGATTGGAATTGCACAACTTCTTTAAATAATTTTTGATTATTTCTATTGTTTAGACCAGACATGTCCAATTTGCGGCTTTTATACTTTTTAAATGCGGCTCTTGAAAAAAATGAAGATATTTAAGATATTGTGTTGAATTACTTGTGCATCTATTTCAAATTGATATAATGAGCGATGAATTTACATTTCCAAAGTATTTATTATCTAACAAAACTGTTGCAAATATCGAATTAATAGAAATTCAGGAGGATCGTGCATTACTGATGCGCCATAAATCTTCGGAATCTATAATTGAATTTTGGAAAATCGTACCGATTTCAAAATATTCTACTTTAAAAAAATTGCATGTAAATTGATTTTAATTTTCGCTACAATTTACTCTTGTGAATTTTTGTATTAAACAATGAATTTTAATTAATCGAAACACCGTTCCAAACTGACTAATGAACATTCAACTGAATTTATTCTCACGGCACTAAAAGCCTACGAACCAGCTTTTAACAGATTTTTAATTAATAAATAAACGTAGAATAAACATATCTTTCGATTAAACATATATATTTTAAAAAAATTCATGTATAAAATATTTTAAAACCTATGTTTTATATTTACTGTCATATGTTTGTAATATATTGCAAAATTTTTCTTATTGCGGCTCTTAAAAATCTGATATTGTTGATTTGCGGCTCTCGTCGAGAAATGTCTGGCCATCTCTGGTTTAGATAACGTATAAATGACCAAATTTCGAGGTAGATGAATAAGTCCAGTTGGGCTATCAATGATTCAGTAAATATTTACAATATTTTCGATTTGATTACCAATTTTAATTTTTAGAAAAAATCAATTTTAAATTATCATATATAATTTAAATAATAATTATTATACAATATTATATCGAATTATTGAGATCATTACAGTAACCTTGCTTCCTTTTCACATAAAGATTGAAATATAAAACTGTTAATACTAAGGTATATTTATCTTAAATCATTATTTGACTTTTTTGTCAATGAATAAAATTATACCTGTTGACTTGATATTTAATACTATCAATTTTAAATTTGAAACAATAAAATAGATAGCAGAAATATTATTTATTTTCGAAAATTGAGAAAGCAAATAGAATATTGTCAGTTGGAAATTGACAGGTAAACAATTAGTGCACTTTTTCTTCAAACAAGCAAAACAGAAGAAGTTTTCATTTAACATTTACTTAAATTTATTAACATTATCAAACATTTATTATAAATAAATAATAAACATAATTATAATTTTTATAAAAGGTGATATCATTTTGAAACGAGTCTACAGAAAACTAGAAGACTCTAAATTACAATCTCTGAAATTTCTTTCAATCTTGAAATTAAGAGATCCGTCTTTAGGAAATAAATAAATTTTGATTAAATAACACATTTAAAAAAAATTAAAAAACCCTTCTTATTATTGAGTGCACTAAAAACAATTTTTTTATTAGTCGATTTTTATCGATTGGTGAGATAAAATTATGATATAATTTGTTTTGTTAATTTTTGTTTGATCGAGTGCAGACCGAGGATTTGGAAAGATCAATCAATCGATAGATTAGAGAAAAATACAACCACCTTAAAAATTTCAGCTCAATAGCATCATGGTAAGTGGGTTAAAATTGCAAAATGAGGCTGTTTAAGGTACAAGATGATACGAAAGCAATTATATAGAAAGAAGGGAAAAAAAGGAATTATTTTTTAATTAACAGACAAACCAACCAGAAATTAGTTAAATCAGTCTTTAACAAACAAAAAAAGTAAGATAATCATCGGATCAGTTGAGGTTAGGAAACGAGAATAGAATAATGTTAATATACTTAAAGTAATTCTGTTGAGATTACTAGAACCTGCAAAAAGAAAATTAGTACTTTGCAAACTGATACGGTGGTGGATGATCTGGATTGGATTGGTAGAAAAGACGTTGATTTGGATTACCTTTGGCAATATATTATTGGAGATCCTTGAACTTGATTATTCGGTAAAGAGAACAAAACCAATAAACTGAATAGCAGTTGCACCGTGCTTTCTTCGCAACGCATTAAAAGAATTGTTATTGACAAAGTCTGAGCGCGGAATTTACTTTTATTTATAGTTGCAATAATACGATTCAAACGAATAATTTCGTTTTAATGCCATAATATGAAACTGAATATCTATAGCAATATTGTATAATCGATATTGATATCGATGAAAATTTGCAAAAATTAATTTGCAATTAACTATTTAAATATAATTTTAGTATAAGATCAAATTCTCACCTCTTTACAACCTACAGACAGGAGGCGGTCGCTTATAGTACGACCTACCTGTAGGGACAAAGGATAGGAAAAGGGGAATTAGATATTACGTATATAAATACAAATATATGAAAATTAATACATATAAAAAGATAAAATTAGACGTAAGAGTATCAAAAGTAACAGAGATAACTATTTATAGTGTCTTTATTCATTTATTCTATTATCAAATATCTTACTTTGATGTTTTCTTCTGAATCTAACTTCGGTTCTCTCCACTTAGCTTGAAGAAATATTTCTGCAGTGTAGTTTTCGTTTACTGTATCAACCTTATAGATTTTTATGAAAACACATCGCAAAAATACGTGATTCTAAAATATGAATATTCATAATAAACATCATTAAATTAATAAAAGATTTTTATGTGATTTGATTTTTTTTGACAAAATACTTATATGTTTTTTATTGTTTTGAAAAAAATTGAGAATTTTAAAATTATAATTCAAGAAATTTAAATATTTCACGTTTTTATCAATTGTGATATACAAAAAATGGTTAACCACAATTAAAAAGATATTTTCGTGTAGATAGAGTGTATAAAAATTAAATTATGGTGTTAGTATCAGTGACATTATCTTCGATAATGTTTGAGTCATAATTATTAGTCATAATTTCACACAAAAAAATTATTAATGAAAATTACACACAATTTTAAATAATTTCTTCTCGTTAATTTAATCATTTAGCCTGTGGCACATTTGGCAGAACATTTATTGCATTCGCATTTCTTATCATCTTTATGATGATCAATAGTATTGCTTTCACTATAATCCATCACTCAATTTCCAATATCTCTCATTATAATCTGAACTATACTTGAGAAAATTATTTTATTAAAAAATGTATAATTTAAATTTTATTGGCTTTAATAAAATAATATTTAATAAAATATTTCTAATAATATTTCTTTTTTAATAAAATATTTCTATAGTCATTTTTAAACATTAATTTTATTTTAATTATTTAAAAATTTACAAAAATAAAATCAATAAAATTATTTAAAAGTTGCAATAAAAAAAATTAAAAATTTGAATATTAAATCTAAATATAAATAAATTAGTTTCAGATTATAAGAATTAAAATATTGATCATCCATCTGATTAGGAGACGCACAATCCCAAACCAACACACAACATTTAGACATACAAACACCCCATATTCCTCACATAGCCAAATTCAAATTTATAAATTTTCTTTAAAATCAAATTTCTACTTTTGTTAAAAAATATTCCATTTATTTTAAATTTAATTTTTTATATTTTTTGTCAAAAAATAATTTCGTTGTTAATTGTTTTTTATTATTTATTTTTAAATTCTTATTTTAAAACTTTTTCTAAAAATTTAAAAAATGATATATTTATTTTAATTAATCTAAACTTTTAAGATTTTTAAACTTTATGTATTTTTTTATGCTTAAATTATAAATATTATATAAATTATTTGGTCAATTGAAAATATTAACTAACTTATCATAAAAGTTTGCATTTTTCAATTCAATTTATAAAAATTTTAATTTTTTTAGAAAGGAAAATATATTTTTTATATGTTACGGATAGTTAAGTGGAGGTTTTTATTGTTTTTTTGAAAAAATAGACAAATATTAAAATATTACTGAAGGTTTTTGGTAAAGAAAAAATTTTTTTCTTAATTTATTATTTAATTAAATGTATTTTACTTCAATTTTTTAAAATGTTTAATTTGTTATAGGTTTTAATTTTGTTAATCCAAAATATTTTATTAAAAATATTTTACTTCAAGCTTTAGTTAAGTATTTGAAAATACTTTTGAAAATTATTTTTTATACTTAATTCAAATATTTATACAAGCTTCCCAAAATCTTCATAGGCCCTGAACTATGATAAAGCTGAAAAAAGCCAACTCAAGACATGTAGTACCAGACTATACGTTTTCCATTACCGTTCTTCACAGGTGATACACTACACTCTTCTTTAGTATTTTATCTGCTAAAATGGCAAATAAACTTGCTTTGCTCGACAAAAGATCTGAAAAGAAATTCCGTCACTAAATAATATTGTTTTTCAAGTCTTGTTGTGTTAGCATTTAGGTTAACATCCTTTAATTTAATTGACTTTTGAAAGAACTATTTATTATTCTATACATCAAGCTTCGTTTCAAATATTATTTGTTCGGAAGTATTAAAAACCAAATGCAGCAAAAGGGTTAATAAGTAATTAAATTATATTCTTTTATCTGGATAGCTTTGGATTGGTATTCAAGTTTCATATCAACAAAAACCTTTTAATTTTGATAAAATACATCAGAAAAATCAAATTAATTTGTTCTCGGTCAATTTTTGTAGATTGTTGTAGACGTTTTCACCCAAGTTCGTTTTAAAATTTAAATTTAAATTAAAAGTATTTTTAGTCACGAATCATTTTTTTCAAACAAATTATGAAGAAACATATTTTCTTTACATAAACCCTTGAAAGTAGATATAAATATCAAAATCCTATTAATTCTAATAATAAATCTTATTTATTAGAAAGGCTAAGTTTTTTTCTTTTGGGATAAATGAAGACAATAAATAAGAACAATATACTCAACTATCTCATAATAATTTATTTAAAAATATAATCATATTATTATTTAATAATTATTTTATGAATTAATTTTATTATTTATTATTTTATTTTAATAATTATTTGCAAATTAGGGTTTGATTTAAGTTATAGAAAAAAGTTATTTAAACAACATATTTAATTATTAACAACATAATTAATTATTTAAACAACATAAATTAAACAAAGTTAATTTTGTTTCTCTTTCGTCACTTAATATAGTTAAAAACGTGAAATATTGAAAAAAACCTCATTCAAAATATATTTTTAAAAATAAAATCTAACGACAAGCTTATTTGATGTTGTAACCTTTTGAAATATAACTTCAAATATCTACATCAGCAACAGTGAGATTTCCCATATGAATGATAAAAAGCAATATAAATTAATGTTGCAGAAAACAAAACGTTGATGGAAAAACCTTTGATTGTTGAATCCTTTATCAATAATGTAATTTATTTACTAATGAAAGACGAAAATTGTATAAAATTAATGCGATTTCAAAGATTTAATGTGTATATAAGGTTGATTAATCTAAAGAATGACATTAAAGTACCCTACATAAGTTTATAAATTAGGTTGACTATAAATAACTTTCTACTGCCTCTGTATTTTTAACTATATATAGGGAATATTGTAAAAAATTAAAATTATATATATATATATATATATATATATATATATATATATACAGCTGTGGACAAAAGTCTGTTGACTTTCACATTTTCTACACATTAAGTGCACATTAAGTTCTTGCCTCCAAACACCAC
>MQRK01137977.1:0-13179 GCA_001938485.1 Girardia tigrina | reverse complement strand
TGTATTTTCATATAAACACAAATTAATCGCAACATTTTTTGTAATTTTCATGTGATATGCAATTTGATTGTAACTCCATCCATCATTTTTCAAAGATACCGCAAGATTCTTTTCTTCAAAATTTCTCATTGATTTGCTAAAATTTATAAATATCTATTAAGTATAAATATGATATCATTAAAAATAATTATATGAAAGCTTATATAATACACTTAAAATAAAGGGTTCAAAAATTATGCTCATTTTTAAAAATACAATTTACACATTAAGTTCATGTAGATTATTTAAACAATGATTAATTGTAATAATATTATAGATAATTTAGTTTTAAGCAAAGTTTAATTGTAAAAATGAAATAAATTTTACATACATATTATGCTTACTTTGAAATGAGGGGTTTCAAAAATTATGCTCATCACTATATGTGGAAGAGAAAGAGGAATTGCATATGGTTCCAATAAAATGAATAAACATGAACTTGGTTATTGTATTAGAAGGAAAGAACTGCTTGCAATTTATTATTTCACTCAACATTTTAAACATTTTTTGTATGGGAAAAAGATTTTTGTTACGAACGGATCATAAAGCTATCACTTATGATGACTACGAAAAACGCTATTAAACCACAGTTTCAAACATGGATAAATCAAAGAGAAACAATAAATCAGAGAGAAACAATGGATGATTACAAATTATAACTTCGATTATAAAATATATTTTTTTAAATTAAGTTTAAATCGTTAAAAAATTTTTAAAAATATGTAACGCTAAGTCATTTCAAGTTTTAAATTATTTAAATCTAGATCGGCAAAATAAAAATTAACTGACTCTTCATAGTTCTTTTATTTGTAAAAAATTGTTGCTTTATAAGACCAAAAGTAAATTAAAAATTATACCTTTTTAAATAATGGAATGGTATTAATTTTTAACTATTTGAAGAGTTGACAGTGAATAATGTCATTTAAAATTTATTGAAAACATATTTCACCTTTAAAGTAGAATTATATTTTAAAATAAAATTTGAATAATCGAAAACTATTCAAAGTTCAATAATACACATTATTGTCTCACATCAGAGATCGAATAAAGTGATGAGCCGAAACAGATCGATATTTGTCTGGAAAAGGATCCATTGATATTAATATGAAAACTGATATATAAACAACATTATTCATTTCGTTATTAATTCAAAATCAAACGCTCCCCACCCTTAAGGCAGATAAACAGACATTGCTTTAGCTAGTGAATGTGTTTTTGTATAGCAGTACAAAATGTCATTGAAATTCGGGGTCGTATGAATTTATGTTTCGTATGAAATTTCAAATTACAAATTATTCTAAAAAGTAGCTAAATGATGATTATGACAACATAAAAAAATATAATTTCATTATGGGTTAGTGTTTATTTGAGAATCATTAAAAACCACAATGAAGCATAAAATACGAAGTTGAGGTGGAGTTCAATTACAATATGATTTCAAGGTACACATAGCACATCAGAAGAGAAAAGAAAATTCAAGAATACATTACATTCGGTTTCAATGATGACACCACAAACAGGGATGATAATGTCATGTACCTCACAAGATAGGAACTGGTTACACTTCATATAGCTATGATTAATAACTAGTAGCTCGAGAGATAGTTAAATATTCCACAAAACAACCGACATGGGTACGGGAATAACATTTACATCTAGATTACTATTTGATTTGATTTTGAGATCCTGGTGGAGTATGATTAAATATTTTGTATTATATTACAAACTTTAATTAAAGATATAAATAAATCACTTTTAAAAATCATTTTGTAACAATTTCTACAACTGTTATTTGACGATGGCAATATTATACCGCCATAATACCACTGATATAAGTAATCGTATTGTAAAATTTTCAAAAATTTTTGGAATAGAAAAATATTAAAATTTTATATTTCTGGAAAACATGAAAATTGGTTTAAAAAATGAATTATTTTATTTTATGTAATTGTAATATTTTTTCTAAAGACAAGTACGAAAAAAATTGAACAACGTACTATGATTTAATTTACATTAAAACATGTTTAATATTAGCGAAATATTGATAATACAATAATTTATTATCCCAAATTCTAAATGCTAAAGTATAATCGATTGATGAGAGAAGAGGTTAAAGGGTTACTTGTGGGACAAAGTGCAACCCGCACTGTGACTGAGAACTCGCCATATTCCTTTAATCGTCTGATAATGAAAAATGGTTTTTATAAAATATATATTTTCATTCACTTTTCGGAGGATATAATTTTAGAAACGTTTTCGCCATTTTTGTGAAATTTTATTATTACGTTGCCAAGTATGAAATTTGTAGGCATTGTTACACTTAATTTAAATAGTTACAATTTGACAATGACTTAACATTTTGTAGCTCAATTTTGTTTGCTTGAATGCTGCTTATATTGTCTGTAATACCACATTTTTGTAAATAGACAGTGTTCGATATTTTACATGTATGCATTTCTCTACTTTCACTTCTTTTGAAGGTTTATGTTTTACTGTGGTCATGTAGATTTTCTTTCGCACTTTTCGTCATCTTTATTATTGTACAACACTTACATTCTTTTATGAGTCTCTGTAATTTTTATTTTATTGTATTTTTATTTCTTTATTTGCCTGTAAGATTGGGTAATCAAGGAAATTACTGAACAAGTAAAGGAATTAAATGTCATAAAAAGAAAAGAGCTGCAAAGAATATAGAAAAATTAAAATCAGTTAAAAGAAAAAGAAAGACAATTACGCTGCCAAGAAATTATAATTAATTATAATTTAGAATACAAATTCAAAATTTGTATTCGATTATTAAATCAATAATTTTATAAATGAAATAAGACGGATTCATCATTTTCCCGAACAATTTCTCGACAACGGATTTTTGAAGACAGACGTTCCCCAACAATTCTGAAAATTAAATCGTTTGGTGAATTCTCGTATTAACATTAAACCGACAGTATCTGTTTCAGTTATTATACGTTATAAATTTATTATTATTTCATTCTGGTTCTGAATCATTTTGTTTTTTTATAATCAACCTCATCAAAAGAAGAAAAGTTCCTTTTGGTCAGTTTGGTTTTGACTATCACTCACAGGAATTTTTATTTCGTAAAGATAGCGAATCTGTGGTCAATAGTTATTTAGGCAGATTCGTTATTTTTACATTGTCTATTAAACACATCAATAAAAATTAATTTAAATTATTGATATTAATCAAAATTTTAAAATTGGTATTGGGTTCGTGATTAAAATCCGAAGTCATTATTCGCAAATTTTATTTTTATTGCAACTTTCATTATTCAAACAAATTTATGAGGAACAATATATCAGTTACATAAACCAAATTTTAAAATTCTAAATATAAATAATAATATCGATGTGTATTTTTTTCGATCAACTTTCCAACTATTGCAATCAGCTTTCCAATATTAATATTATTAAATTAAAAAAATGTAAATTTAAAAATTTTATATTAAGAGATTGTTTTAAACTTGAAATAAAGAGATGTTATTGATAGATTCTAATATAGGAGTAATGCCATAGGATGATTTAATTATATTGTATAACATTAATTCAGAAAAAATTCAAAAAATACGGTCCAGACGTGCAAATATATAATTATTTATATAAAAACAAATCGTTTAAAATAAGCATCTTTATTAAAAAATTTCTTCTCTTCTTTCACACCTTATCACATACCTCAACATTTTACGATAGTATCCATCACAATTATGAGCATTAATTTAATTAATTTAAATTAATTTAATTAATTAATTTCCTCAAATCCACGATCAATCAACATTTTCAATTCACTTTCACTATTAAATTTTCCCATGATCACAAAGTTTTTCCATTTCAAACTTTCAAAGTATTCAACTTTCAAATTTAAATCCTGAATTAAAGATTCAAGGCCTGAATAATGATGTATTCTGACATTATCCATAATAAAAATTGGATCTGCAATTGACATTTCACTACATTTAGTTTTTATAAGACCAAGGGCTGTTTTGAAGTTTTCTCCATTGTAAAGGGTATCACTTGTCTTGTAAAAAATCACACCATTTATGTTCATTGCTGCGAGAACAGAGATGTTTCTTGTCGGTATAGCAGAAGCATCTATGTACGCGATGTACCTTTTAATGGTCTCCCTCTTTGTGGTCGTGTTGCAACGGAAAAACCAACTTCATCGAGAAATACCCAATTTTCGGCACAATAACAAACTTCACGAAATTTTTGCGCGTATTCAAATTTTTTTGAATGATAAGTTCGCCGTTTCGTGGCAAATTGTAACCTGTTTTAATGTATAGTGAAATTTTCCGAGACAACGATCTATTTGTCACGACCATTTAAGTGAAAACAGTTTTGCAAGCTCAAGAGCCCCCAGTGGTTATTAAGGGTCAACCACTCTAATTTTATTTCAATTTTAGACATTATTGTGCAACGGGGTCGGACACCTCACTTCTTGCCTGACATCTGCCTAGCAGTGCCAAGCTCAGGGGGCCTTCGGGTTCGGTTTAAGATAGGATAGGCTATGGGCCCCCCACCTAGTTCAGTGTCGCTCGGGGATGGTTTAAAACATGTATTTATGTGCTCCTCCGATGAGTGTGTCGTTAATGTCTGTTTGAATTGCAAATGTTGTGTTGATGTTTATAACTTATGGCACTGTTATTTTTGAGTATTGTTGAAGTTGGGGCATTATTGGGCTTCTGTGATCCTGTGCGCTGCGGAATGTCTGAAATATATTTACATAAATTATCAGATGCGATTAATTACCGTCACGTAGCCAACATTATATATCCAACATTGATATATTATTTATCTATTAATTATTTATCAATCATCATTACATTATGACTATCGTTACAACGGGTGTGATATATAATATACATCAATTATTCGAATATATATATATATATATATATATATATATTATTAAATTATTAAAATTATTAAAATTAAAAATTACTTGGCGACGGTGACTGCGATTTAATTGTTTTCGCTTATAGAAATTTGGTCTACCAATTGACATCCTTCTTACTCGAAATCATCAAATAACCGAAAATTATTTGATTCATATATATTCGGCAAAGGTTGGACTACGTGTTTGATAGCAGGACGGCTTAAAGTGACATTATTTCTTTTGTTAGTTTGAAACTTTGATGAATTTTGTCTGCAATTTTTTCTTATTTTTTTAACATTAAAGTTGATTGTTTAAAAATTGGATTTGAATATATTTTTTTAATCACACAACTAAATTAATCAAAGAGGAATTTTCCTTTGATTGGTTTAGTTATTAGATTTTGCTATATTTTAATAGTATGCACGGTCACCTTAAAAATATTAATAATGAATCTCAGAAAGGGCTACATCGCGATATTTCTCTAGATACCGTCTTACATACTCTTAACACGTATCGTTGAATATTTAATCCTGCATGACTCGAAAAGTTCCAATCAATAAAGCACCAAAATAAAATAGATTATTATAAGCTAAAATTAGAAAATAATAATAAAGCACTAAAATTATTAATAAAATAGAAAATAACGATATAATCATTCAAATATATTGTTAAAATAAATAATATAGACAGTAAGAAATAACAAAAACAATTAAGCAAATTTATACATTTAACGCGATGTTGATCGGTCTCCGAGGATTTGCGATAATTAGATTTTCGATGCTTCCAATAATCCGTTAGGAATCGTCAAAGAATAGTGTCAGTAAATTTTGGGTGAATAAAACTGTTTCGTAATAAAACGTCTTGCAAAATTTTTTCGTGAAAAATGCGTTTCAATGAAATATATCGAACCTGTCTGTGTGCGCGAAAGTGTGTTTTTAGTGTGATTTTACGGCTGTATTTATACTAGAATTTTTCTATTAGTTGCTCGATCCAACCGAGATGCTACTCGCGGTGTGCATGATTTTCGATTTCTTCTAAATACAGCATACGGGTTTAGATTGACGATAAATATGATTTGGATTAGTTTGCGTTCTTTCTTCGCGTGTTTGATTGTGTATTATGACACTCCTACTAGATTCCTACTGCATGTAGATTCAATGAAATGTTTCGTGTGTGTCCGCAGTTCTTTAATAATCCAGCTGGCGATCGCGGTTAACCTGGTGATCCACAATGATTCACAAAACATTTCTATTTTTAGGACTTGGTTTGAATCACCAGGTTTTATTAATTAATATATACTATTTGATTTCTTTTTAATCTTTCGGGGGTATTTAGACAGCTTTCTCAGGTCCAAATTCAAATTGTCGATCAGAGGAATTCAGAACAAACAGTCAGGAGAAGGTTGTTTGACTCTATTCCGACACGGGAAAGTCCAATAATTAATTTATTATTTTTTAGAGCAGTGCCAACTAATTTTATGACAGCAGCGGGGACGGAGCATGAATCAGACTGGATCAGAGGAGGCAGTTTCGCTCTCAGTTCAGAGTCCTCCATCGAACAGAGTTTTTCTCGGAACCATGTCATTTATTCCTTCAATTATTATATCGAATCATGCCTTTTTGTTTTTATTTTTAATTGTTTTATGTTATGGGTCTAAATGAAATAGAATTGTGTCGACTTGGAGATTTACTGAGAAGATTCAAATGTTAGACCGCAACCAATTACAGTTACTAACTTGAATTACTTCCTTATACTTCTAACACCTCAACTTGCCTCTCAAACCCCTGTCATCTGCTAGCAGTGATAAGTTATGAGGACCTTCCGGGTTCTAGATTTACACATGTTTAAGACCAGATTGGCTAACTCAGCTTCCGGTTGGTATGATGTATAGACTCTAGCTAATAATCCATCTTTTAATAGTTTAATTTACTTTGTTGTATCACATTTAAACAAAATGGTGGAACGGGATATCCCTTCCGCAGATCCTACATTCTTTCTAAGGGTTTTAATTTTGGTGCCAAGACATGTCGTCGATGAAAAAGACAGAGTAAAACTGTTTACACCTTATCTCATCATCTTTAACAACGAACAAAATAACGAGATTAATTTTTAAAAATTTATTTACTAAAGCATTTGACGACTTTATCGACGTTTTTTAGTAATTTATGTCTTTGTTTCTTTCTCAAGTATGTTTCTCCACAATAATCGGCGATCGTCCATTGAGTCCCGTGGGTCTCCGTCTTGGTCCGACTATGTCACTCCATGTTTTCTTGCATAATTTGCCGGATTTGTTTGGAGTACAATCTCTTAGATTTAATCTTAAATAATAAAAAGAAAAATAACAAAAAATAATATATTAAATAACAACAAAAGAATTGACAAATATGCAATTGCGTGCTAGTAATTATATATTTCACTTAAAGAATATCTGTTAACTGTTTCAGTAATTTTTTTTAAATTTCGATATCCTTTAGGTAAGGTTGGCTGGTGACCTTATATTCTGCTCTTTGATTCGAATTCTTATATTTTCTTCTGTACATATTCAATATGTTAAGCTTTCGAGAAACCTCTTAGAGCTCTCTCTTCCCTTCTCTATCCTGTTCAGTGTTGACATATTCCAGGTTTGATATCTCTTTTCCCAACTGGTTTATCTATTTTCTAAAATACGGTTCGATCCAACTTTTATTTCGACAAGTTCCCTCATTATCTCCAGAATGTTCTTTTCTCTGGTGAATGCAGATCTTATTTTGTTTCCCAAGTATCTCCCTGTGCATTCTCGTACTTTATTGCTTCCGGAGCCATGAATGCTGCCAACAGCAAGATTCTTCTTTCTTGTGAGAATCACATGATCTTCGCATACCTGCCGAAGCTCTTTAAGAATTCTTCTACTTTTGACGCAGATCCGTTGAATATCTCTGGACCTGTGATGTACAGAGTCACGTGGTTGTTTGTCGCCATATTAAAAACACTAATTTGATTTTCAATACATTTATTGATATTAAAATTTTAATTATCACTAGGACAATTATCCACAAAACTTTTGTAACTAGTCATCGTTCTTTATTGATAAATTTAATTCTATTTCTAAACGTCTCATTATTTAGACAAATTTAAATAACAATTTATTTACGATTCAATTTCAAGATAATTTATAATTTAAATTAGAAAATACTTTTAATTATTTTGAAAATATGTTAGATATATTATTTATGAGATATTTATTTAATTTTAAAGTTAGTTATTTAAATTTCCAATTTAAATCCGACGTTTTAAATATTTGAAATATCAATCCTAAATCTGGGTGGGAGAAACAATCCTAAAACAACATATCACACAACATGTAGAGCTCATATCAAACCACATCATTACTTCATTTTCGAAATTTTTGATGTTTTATGTATTATTTATAACACTCATTTTGACGATTGAGATTACTAGTTTGAATTCAATGTAGTGAAAAAAGAATAATTATTTTGCTCATGTTTGTTAATTTAATTTTTTATCCGAAATACATGCAGTCATCATCCGAGTACATGCAGTCCCTTCCACAATAAAATGGTGTCAGAAGTGGTGCCGCGCCCAACTCAATAACGCGCGGCGAATCTTTTCCGTCACTCCACCTGCCGATTGAGTTCGACCAATCAATGCCCGACCCTTCTCTCGTTTCACGAGATATCGTTGCCAATCCGATGTCATCACACATGCTCATCGATTTGCAAATCCCGCTGCCGTTCCGGAAAAGTCAGAGATTTTTTCATAACGAAGTCGACTCCGAGACACGTTGAAGCCACGAGCGATGTGTCTCATAACGACGACACTCGGTCATTCGACCGCGTAAGCCAGATTTTTTTTCGATTTTTTGATTTTGACGATAACCACCCGTAAGGGGTATTTTTCGAATTTTTATCATTTTATCTTATTTGACGATTAACGATTTTTTGAATCATACAATAGATTTATTTTTTTCTTTTTTAAATATTGCTATAAATGAGACTAAACGCATACATTCAACAAGGAGGTCCAATTCCAAAACTCTATCACGAACACTAACATGGATACCGCAGAATCCACCCACCACAGTGTATATATTACTCTTTCACTTCATGGGCCAATACATAATTCGACGCTCCTGGTCGCCCCTGAAGCGAAAATATCCGAGACCATAGCCTCCTTATCCGATGAAGCAGAAAACCACGTTGAATTGTGCATAATTACTTTTAGAAAAGCGGTATTTCAAAGAATTAATTATTGAATCTAAATATTGTATAATTATTGTTTGGCGAAAATAATCTTCCAAATATGATGATCTGGGATCATTCCGGTGTTTCTTTTTGTTGAACTGTCGTGGTAAAGCAAATTCAATGTTTAATTTGTTTACTAGAGTTGTTACCATCTTAAAAAATATCAATTTTAAAATACATCTTGGCATCTACCCTGTGGAGATTACATGCTATTGAAAGGTTCTGTACATAACCTTGGACTTGAACCATATATAAATGTTTGTTTGAAGTATTTGTGTAATAGGTTTAAGTACTAATGATCAGGAAGAAATTATTTTTAAACAAAATAAAAATTTTGATGAATTACACGAACAAAAGAATTGATGAGTTCTCTGTCTGCTATTGCTATTGGGTGTCGTTGTCAAAGATTCTAACTGATTAAAAATATGTTGAAAATTTTCAAAAAAAATTCTTATACTTTTGTATTTACTAGTCCAATGAGTTTCCCAAAAGAAAACTACCTTTGGAACTAATAATCTTTTCAAAAATCGTCCACGAAAGAAAATTATTACTGTTTTAATAGTCTGATCTTTCATCGATCTATCCAGCCTCGAGTAATTTCCTCACTGATATTGCCAAAGGATCTACTAAAGTCGCATGCCTTAAGGCTCAGAGTTTCACCATCAATTGGTATTTTTCTGTCACATTGCTATAAAATAGTCGTTATAAATAATATAATATAAATAGTCGTTGATATTTTATACTTTACCTGTGGAAACCATTCAAGCAAGCATTTGTCCACATCTTAATTTGTTGCAGATCTCAATTTCTTAGCCTTCAAATTCATTGCTGTATTGAACCGCTCATTAATCTTCTCTTTATCCTTTATAATAGTGGACAATGTCGAGGGAGGAATTCCAAATGATGATGTAATGTTTTTCATCTTTAAATGCTTATGAGAGTCAACATAGTCAATTATTTTCTTTTTCTTGGCCCAGTCCAAAATGTGCAATTTACGCTTTTCAGCAATCTGTCATGTAAAGTATTGATTATAGAATAAAAAAATTGAATTGATTATAAAATAAAGAAAAAATATTAAAAAAATTATTTTTGATTAAAAGAGTTTTAAAAAGTGCATAAAAATGCCCAAGCATATTAAAACAACAAATCATTAATTTTATTTTAAAATATTGTTGCGGTCCGAATTTCACCAACTCATGTAATACGTTCCGAACACTTCAAGAAGCATATCCCCGATAAGCACGCCAAAGAAGGTTACAAAACGTCAAAATGTATAATAAAAACAGGAAAAAACAAAATAATAATGCGCAATACATGTATTTAACAAATATAAAACAACGACGAGGTCGTAGATCAAGCCTGGGATCCCGTAGCTGTTATGATTGTCCCCGTAAACCGAGAAAACGTCGAAGGAATCGAAGGGGGGCTAGAAAAGTAATATTAAGCAAATATATCAAATTGGATAAAGACCTACGCGATAATGGAAAACGAATAGGCGTCTCTCCACATGTTAGGCATCACTAGACGGACCCGTAGGAGAGGCCCGTTGGCTGGTCGTACAGTCTGGAAAAGATCTATAAACCCTGAAAAAAAAGTAATTAAAACAAAAAACTACAAAGTCCGTTACGGGCCGATCCAGTAGAGTTTGAGGGTCAACCGACTCTCCGAAAAGACCCTCACAAGGTGAGTTCTTGAATAAAACTCGTGAGGTGATAACAGGTTCCCGAAGGAAGGAATCAACCCTGAAATAGAAAAATTCTCTTGAGTCTCTTACTGGAATATTCAACGGAGTTAGGAAGTCTACCGACCACCCCATGGTAGAGGATCGCAAGTACAATTCCTGGACGAAACCCGCAAGGTTCTAACACCTTCCTGAGAAAAGATATTAACCCTGAAAGATTTAGAAATTAATTAAAAATACAAAGAATAATTAATTAATAACTTATGTGAATCACTCACACAAAGAAAATCATGCCACTCGATGATTAATCATGAATCATCGGTGACAAAGAACCGCGTGATGTCCATATTCAGGCATGCTGCACAACAACCAGTGGCCCCGACAAATGAAAATCAAAAATTAACCAGTCTGGTCAATCCGAAACGGCCACGAACCAGATAGCAGCATACACAGAACTGACACTGTTATAAATATAACAGTTGTCTGAGGTAAAATCGCACTCACACTAGAACTAATACTAAGACTAATATCAAGAATAATAACTACTATCAAACTAACAAGGCTCGAGAAATCGATAACCGGAACGCAGTAGAAACATACAAGGAACGCAATCAGAAGGATCTCATCCGAACTGCGACAGTCGTGAGAACGTTGTAACAGAACCCGAACTCTAAACCATCGAGAAAACCGAGAAGCCCCTCAGAGTCATTTCGTGAGAAGCTTCGACAAAGTCTACGACTGAATCCACACCGCCGACGAACGAAATAAAGATATCTTCGAAGCCATTCCTCCGGAACCGAAACTAAAATGTAATCTATGGTAATTATGGTGTTGTTTTACATTATTTTTATCGTTTTAATAAATGTGTAAACTGATAATTTAATTTATTTCACACTTGAGTACGTAGTCCTTGATCGTTTGTAGTTTCACAGATAAATTAACCCAGTCGTCACCGTTGACCGTTGTTTTCACCAGCCATGTCCCAAGTACCCAACAAAGAGAGATGTAACGCCGAAAATGACAAGGAATCCGTGATTCCAAGGAGGGTGACGAAACCACTCTTTCCATAGCATGTAAACAGTCTTCATAAAGACTAATGATTGTAGGAATGAAATTAATAAATAAAACTATTATGATGAATGATTGTATTTTGATTAGAGTGTTTACAGTGAGATCACCACAAGTCTTTCGAGCACGATTAAACCTGTTGTTAGTCTAATGCGATGAGTTAAATGATTGACCATGATAGGAAATAAATTCATTCAAAGCGAGATGACCCAGTAAGAAGTAGTTGACCAAAGTATAAAGTACCCTAGTGGCGCTTGACAATTAGTGCCGACATAAAACCCCGTCCTACACGTATGAATCTATTATCGGTGTAAATTGTAAATCGATCCGTGAATTTTAGTTGAACTAATAGAATTATTGTTGAAATCGCGATATAATAACGATAGTTACCGTATTTCTATGATAAAGTATTACGATAGATTATTACGATGAATTATGTTAAATAAACCGTTAATTAAATTATATCATGATATTGATGATCAAGTATGATGAATAAATAAATAAACAAATTATGAGAAATTATTAATTATGCGGATTAATATCGATGATTTCAAATCGTCGCTAACTCTAATGAGACAGATCAATACGACTAAAGGAATCGAAATAAATTACTTTTGTCTAGAAGTATACTTTCAGACCATATTGCTCGATAATTTTATCAGAGAAGTGCGAGAGAAATTCGATTATGACTATAAAATTGTAAATTAAACCACGATTTCTGACGATTTTAACAATTCAATTTCGTAACGCGAGTTGATAATGGAGTTAGAATAGGAAAACAAATAAATTTTTCTATCGAAATTATTCACTTTTATCATTTTATTATTTTGTGTTTTTATTAAGAGTTTAAAGGTTATAATAAGATAATTCGAAAACTGTGAAAGTTTAAAATGATTTCCACGATATTACGGAACGATGATTTAGCTGATTTTCCAATTTTATTAAAACTCAGAGTTAATTTTAGTGAAAGATTATCGACTCGAATTACCAATCCAAAGGTGCACATGCACAACGAATCACAATGTTTTTATTTTTTCCGATAATGTGTATCCATCCAGCATTTCATGTGTGTCAAATTAATTCGATACACACCGATCGATATTAAAAATAGACGAATCACATGTCTCGGCCAATGAAACTTATTATATTTAAATATTAACTGAGTTAAAACTCAGTTCAAATTCAAAACAAGTATCTTTATTTAATTTTGACTTTAATTATTTTTTTGTATTTTTATTTAATGATATATTTATATATATATA
>MQRK01137966.1:0-18823 GCA_001938485.1 Girardia tigrina | reverse complement strand
ACAGGCCAGAAAGCTGAGAAGGAAGAATAGAGTTTGTGAGTTATATTATTTGCACGACAATGCACCCTTCCACACAAGTGGGCTGTCAATGTCATCAATATAGGGTTGTGGCCTCACCCTGCTCTCACACCCTCCATACAGCCCGGATCTGGCGCCATCCGATTATCATCTCTTCAACCACCTCAAGTGAGCTCTCAGAGGTAAACATTTTGCTACGAAAGAAGACTTGAAGGATGCAGTCTCAAATTTCTTGGCTCAACAGCCACCGAAATTCTTCGAAAAAGCCTTTCTGGACCTTGTTGTGCGCTGGAAAAAAATGTGTTGGTGTGAATGGAGATTTCTTTGAGAAATGATACCTTTATAACTTGCTTGTTATGAAAAATAAATTTCATTAGAATCTGATTATTATTTTTATGTTAGGCTCACTACGTATTTTATTTTTGAATTACATATCGAATTTAAAAATTTTGAATTTGGACATTTTGAATGACCACGGTGAAAAACCATATGAAAAATTAGAACGACATGTCGCTCTATTAGAAGAAATACAGTAATATTTTTTTTAAAAGAAAAGCATTTAATTCGATTTAAATTAAATTCATTTTTATAAATTTTTATTATTAACAGTTTTTTTAAAATGATTTAAAATATTATTTTTAATTTATATTTTTAGAAATTAAATATTGTAAAAAGATTTAGAAAAAATGTTCGAATAATCATGATTAAAAATAGAAATAAAAATCCCAATTAGAGCGATGTCAAACGGTGAACGATTTACCTAGAGTTGTGATGACTTTTAATGTGATTATGATAAAAATTCTAATGAAAATTGTCTCAATGTTCTGAACAATTGATGAACGGAAATTAATTATAATGTGAATCTTTTGTGCCTATCAGTGGCGTAGCATGAGGGAGCGGCATTTGTGAATGGAAAAAATATTACACATAAATAAAACGAAGAAAAATCTGACCAGAAATGCTGGCTATAACAGAGTGTTAAAATGATGCTTCATTTAATGAAAACTGCCAATAGGCTGCAAGATATGTCTCTAACCAGCGATGCACAAATTCTTTTTAGATGAAGTTTATATTACTAATACTACATTTGAATTCAATACTCCTAAAGCGGAAGGCGAAGATGGCATTGAAATCATAGAAGCGACGGAAATTGTCATTAATGCAGAAGTTTGTGAGCGTGAAATTGGGGCCAAAAACTAATCTTTCTGAAAACAGACTTTGTAACTGATTTTACTGACATTGGTCTTTTACATGTTAAGATTAACCATGAAATTCACACTGTGCTTGTTCGCCAAGGATGTACTTCTGTGCAGCACTTTCATTTTGAATTCAAAGAAGTACCGTGACAAGGAACGAAAACAAAAGTGGCACTAAGAAGCTAACCAAAAAATGTTTTTTCGTGATCTTCGGAACGGAGAGAAAAGTATGAGAACATGGTTGGTATATAATCCATCAAAAGAGGCCCTGTTCTGCTTTTGCTGCAGATTGCTTTCAGTTGGACTGTCTAATTTTTCTGCTGAAGAAGGCTTTAAGAACTGGTGGAAATTGGATCCTAAAGTTCATGAACATGAAGTTAGCACATCGCATGCCTAAACATTCCTCAAGTAGAAGAAGCTAGAGATTCTTCTCGCTGAAAGAAAGACAATAATCGAAGTAGATGAAGAATTAATTGAGAAAGAGACTAAGAAATGTGCGCGAAATTCTGTGTAGATAATATTATTGACATTAAGCGGCCAAAGGGAAGACATTCACGAAGACGGAGACCAGAAAAATCGAAAAAAACTTTTGGAATTTGTTCTAATGTTGGCGAAGTATGACCTTGTACTACGTGAACATCTGGTAAAGGTTAAGCTAGGAAAGAATATCGTCACTTCATATTTGTTACCAAAGATTAGGGTTAGGGGACGGCAAATCTTAGGACAGGCCCGGGCGCCAATAGCAGTTGCTACGCCACTGCTGCCCATTTTCCAAAATATTTTGTTTTAATTTCAGTCAGATGGATGTATAATAATGCTATTAGGTGTAGTAAAAAGTAATCTATTACTTTTCCAAAAGTTGACAATATGAATGAATGACTTTATCTCTCCTATCAGTTAGCGTCAAATGACGTTAGAAAGATAAGGTTTCGTACTAAAAACATTCTCAGCAATGTTTGTTTTTTTGTATTCGGTATTTTAGTGTGCATTAATGACGAAGAGAAAATACTTCATATTTTAAAGTTTTTCTTTGACTAATGGGAAACAACAAACCAAGCGGCCTAAATTTTGAACTATGTCTGTAGTCATGTAGTTTGTACTTCAAGAGCCAATTACACGTAATTTCGGTTTTGTCTATTCCGTTCTGGTAATTTTGTTGTAAAAGATGCACCACGCTCTGGAAGACCCATGGTCAAAAATGTGGACTAGATAGTGGAAATCGTCAAGTCAGATCGTCATGTCAGTGCCGTTTAGATTGCTCAGGAGTTAAACACTTCATAACAGATTGTTTGGAATCACATGAATAAGAATGGATACAAGAAAAAGCTTTATAATGCTAATCGCCGCTGAATCGCAAAAAAATCAACACATTTCGATAGTGAATGGTGACTGGTGAGGAAAGGTGAGTCACTTAGGACAACTTCAAGCGAAAGCAGTCGTGTGTGTTCAGCTGGTGCAAATCGCAAATCAGATAAAATTGATAGTCTGGAAGGCTTTGCTGTGTTTTGGAGGATTGACAGGGAATCATACACTATGAGGTTTTCCCGGACGGCCTAACTGTTAATTCAGACTAGCACTGTCAACAATAAGGCGTTTGAAGGAATCAATCGTCCAGTCTTGAGCAATATGATAAAGATTGTGTTCCATCAGGACAACGCCTTGTTATATACATCAATATTGCTTTACCAGAAGTTCCTGGAACGTAATTGGAATGTTCTTGTGCATCAACCTTTTTAATCTGGACCTGGAACTAAGTAAATAGCAATTGTTCCTGCTCATGATGAATTATTTTTCTGGCGATAACTTTTCTTGAAGAGAAGTTTAGCCAATAATTACAAAGATATCTTTAAGAAAGGCATAATGAAAATATCTTCAAAATGACAAAAAGTTGTATAACAAAACAATGCATAATACACTAAATTCAGATCATTTTAGCTGTGCTGCACGAAGGCTTCAATTTCATATTAAAATTATGGGTTTCTTTTTATTACACTTAATATTTGTTTTTCTAAACAATGAAAAAATTAATTTCTTGCAAAAATATTCGTCAGTTTTATCCATTCATTCGCAGAAATATTGATCAGGTAATGAGTTAATTAAAATTGAATGGTCTCAATGAATTATTATTTTATCAAGACTCTAGCTGTAATTGAAATATTAAAACTGATATTAGTTTGATCCTCAGTATTTCTTTTTCAGAAACATAGTTATTCACAGAAAAATTCTCTTTTGTATTAACTCTTGTCCCAACAAACATTAAAGATGATTGAGATTCGGTTTTAGGCTTTAATTTTTATAAAAGATATTTAAAAATATCTAAATCGAAATGTTCTCAAAATTATTTTTACTCAAATGATCGGGTACATCATGAGACGAAAAAAGGATGTAATATTTGTTTAAAATCGACTCTGGGAAGATAAAATATCCAATGATTTTTTGTAGATAAATCGATTTTTATATCAAAATTGTATAATGACATTCAAAGTGCAAAGATTCTTCAAATAAACCCTAATTGAATCTAATTGTCTTTATAAATAAATAATTAAAAAATATACTAAATAAATTTAAGGTTCTTGGTCGCTGTATGTGCTGTAAGGATATACCTTTTTCTCGCTTTCATTTCCCTTTGCAAACAAATGATCTTTCTTGTTATCTTGATGTAAAATTTTTTTTAAAAAACCTTCCCTTCATTTTCCGTGGTGTTTGCAAATGATTTTGGTGTATATAGAAATAATGAAGGCAAGGTTTTTAAAAATTTTTTAATCTCTTTTTATTTAATTCAAACGATGAGTTTTCTGTTCTACAAAATGGCTGCAATTCACATTTCGAGCGTCAGTTCCGTGAATTTCTTTTGATAAGACATTGTATTCTTCAGTAACCAAAATGAGTCATGTAAAGCAGCTTCAGTATTTGAAATCTTTAATAAAACAAGTCTGATTTTTGTAGAAGATCCGCATTTCTCAACTCCAACGTTCTATCTTTAAATTAAAAAAATGTTTTGTGCAGCTTACACTTATTGTGTTTCAACCATAAACATTTCAAAGGGGTTTGATAGCTTCGACTGCTTTAAAATATCGATTAAATGATTTGTCAGAAATAGGCGCTTTTTTAATTTGAGTCTAAAAAGTATGAAAATAGAGTTGAAGGACATCTAAATTTTGTTTCAAGTACAAAAACAATCTTTGAAATGACATTTAAAATTTAATTTTGAAAATTGAGTTTAAAATGCACGAACTATTACTTAACTTTAAACTATTTCATTGCATAAATCAGTCCGAGAGGACCAAATTGACTTTTGAGAGTTTATATCAGAGGTTCTCAATCAACTACGAAAGACGAACCCTCCCTTCCTCATTATATCTTGCCGTGACTCCCACCCATGTACTTCAGAAAACGTTACACCAAACTGTCTACACATTGTGGTTTCGTGACACCCTTTTCAAGAATGCTGGTGAAACCAAATTTGAGGAAGGACTCATTGTAACTTCACTTTTTGCTCATGAGGTAGTTCAATAACAAGTTTCTATAAAAGTGAGTATGTAACATTCATGTCTTGGCACAAACAGCTTATTAAAATATGTACTTACCAAGTCGATAAGTAAATTGCAAAATTCAAATTCACGCTGGTAATGAAGAAGGAACGCACGTAAGTGTTGTAAGACTAATCGCAGACAAATGTGTGTACTGTTTCCATAAAGACACGAAAGCTACACTGCACGAGTGTACGTTAATTCAGGCAAAGAAATGTTGACAAAGAAATGAACATGCACCCACTACTACACAGTGGGGTTTCGCAAACCATTGTGAGAGGGTATTAATATACTCTCATATGCACATAGATTATTGTAACAGAAAACCATGCTGGTCGTTCACACCCTTCATGATGGTTTATCTGTATGACTGTATAATGAATCAAAAAACTAATAAGATGCATATTTTTTAATTAAAACAATGGCCTTGCAACTCCCTGACAATCCTGCTTGTGACCCCCATGGTGGTCGCTACCAACTCTTTGAGAACCACTGGTTAGAATGAAGTGATTTCATGCAACATGGAATGTTTTACGGGAGTCTACAATATTTCATTCACTTTTGGTTATCAAGTACGATATAAATGGATAATTATTTTCATTTTTATCAATAATTATCCCTCATTTATGTATATTTCATGCCCACTGACCTTCATTTTTACAGTTAATGTCATTAATCGTGAATTTTCAGATGTTTATTATTATTTATTGATTCATTATTTACTGATTCACACTGGAACAAATCTCTCTCAAAATGTGTAAAAATGTCTTTATTGAAATGTCAAATAAAATGTCTTATTTGAAAATAAAAAAAAATTTAGTGAAAATTCATATCTGACTTTTATTTTGATAAATACTTGGGTACAGAATAAAGGCTCATTAAATAGGATTCATGTTCTGATTCAATGGATATTGATTGCCAATGTCGTTCTCCAGCATGTCTGTGTAGTCAATTGTTGAGCATTTTTATGCTTGATTTTTTACAATGAAATAATTATCTTATTATTATTTTATATTCGTCTGTTCAGGTTGCCAAGACTTTGCCAAGACGTGTTTTAGGAAAGACAACTGGAGACAATAAAAATGTAAAGATAGATTTTTTTATGACTGATAATTTATTGATACTAATAAACTTGAATATAAAATCAATTGAAAAAACGGTGATTGATTGTTATTTTTATTATAGGTATAACACATAAATATGAATATATTTCATCTGACAGTAATATTTCTCTCTTATTTCACATGACTGTTTTCACTTGATGCCCGATGTACTTTTAGGAAAAAATATCCTACAATGATAAAAAGAAACACTCAAATTTACGAACTATAAATGATATAATTATTTTCATTTTTAATGATAATCATTAATTAATTCTTAACAATAATTGTTTACTGGTTATTATCTCAAAAATAATGCATACTTTTGCCTCTAAAATGTATTTAAATAAATGAGCGGGTTGCTAAAATTGATTAACTGGTGCTAAATGAATAAATGCAATACTAAAGATGTTCTTTTACAACGATTTTAATTTAAAAATCGTTCTAATTTTCACCATAAAAACATTATAAAATTGTATATTATTAATTTATATCATTTATATGGAACAAAAGTCTCATTATTTGGAACTAAACATGGATTTTCATTAGAAATTTACACTGAATTTGAAGTAAACTTGTTATGTATTTTGTTATAAATGGATTTTTCAATTATTTTATATAATGAGTTGTTACAATTTCAATGCTGAAATTCTATTTGTTAGTTCATAAAAGATTATATTAATATTTTATTATAGAACGATTTTTGTTCGATGTACACTTTTACGATTTATTTTAAAATTATTTCTCAAATATTGCGTCTTAGAAAGAAATGGAAAAATCCAAAAGAATCAGTAACATTTTATTATTTCTATTCCAACATAAGATACGGAGATTCGAGTTAAATACGCCTGGGTTATTTTTGAATTCTAAATATTTTATAATTTGATTTTATACACAAAAATTACTAAAAATTGTAAAAAATGAAAGATGTAACATTTTGTTATAAGTATTAGGCTGTCATAAAAGTTCCCGGTCAATAATGAAAATATAATTTTTTGCAATTTTTTTGGCATTATTCATTTGATATTGATATATATATATATATATATATATATATAAATATATATATATATATATATATTTATAGTCGATTTATTTATAGTGTTATATGGATTACGAGATTACAAAGCTTGAAACCCGTGTGTTGCTGCGTCACTACTGGAAGAAAGGCTTGACAACACGAGATGCTGACAAGGCAATTTGCAAAGTTGCCGGTACACAAATGGTCGGAAAAAGTACGGCAATTGATTGGTTCAAGTGTTTCCATAAAGGCAACTTTGACTTGAATGACAATCCTAGTTCTGGACGACCAACAAAATTGGATAGCGATGACTTGCAAGCAGAGTTGGACATGAAGCCTTCGTCAAGCACTCGCGATTTGGTATTTAAGCTTGGAGTTGTAAAGTCAACCATACATTGGCATTTGAAACACCTCGATGTTGTGCACAAGAAACCGCGTCAAGATCTACATGAACTCACCAAAGCACAGGCAAATAAAAGAGTCCAAATTTGCCGAGAACCGCTACAGAATCCACGAGATGACCGCTTTTGGAAACGAATTGTGACATCGGACAAGAAGTGGGTCTACTTGGTCAACCACAACTGAAACAAGCGATGGGTTCCACCGGGTCAAGTAACGCAGTCAGTTTCAAAACAAGATCGATTTGGCTTGAAAATCATGTTGTGCGTCTGGTGGAACTTTGAGGGAGTCGTGCACTTTGAGTTGGTTCAGAACGGCCAGGCCATCAATGTAGAGTTCTATTGTCAACAGCTGGACCGTGTCTACGAGAAGCTCAAGGAGAAGTACCCTGCCTTAATAAAAAGAAAACATGCACTGCTTCAGCAAGACAATGCCAAGCCACATATCGCCAAGAAGACCACCGACAGGTTTCAAGAGTTGGATAAAGTCGAAATCCTGCTGCATCCTGCTTACAACCCTGATTGCGCTCTATCCGACTATGGCCTCCTCCGATCCATGCAACACTTCTTGAAAGGCCGCTGATTCGAAGCATTCGATGAAGTTGAACAAGCATATCAAGAGTTCTTCAATTCGAAGCAGCCGGAATGGTACTTTGACCAGATATGAAAGCTTGCAGACCATTGGCAGAAAGTAGTCGAAAAAGATGGACTGTACTTTGAAGATTAATTGTTATTTATTTAAAATAAATTCTTGCATTAAAAATTGTATTTTTCATTCTTGACCGGGAATTTTTAGGACAACCTAATATTTCAGTGTTTGAAATGACGACTACCTTTATTCAATTTTTGAAATATGATATTGAAGATTACGGGACATTACGACGCCAGAAATTAATTTTTGAAATGAAACAATTTGTTATGAATTATGATTTTTAATCTGCTTTCAATGGCTACCAAACATAAATTAAGAAACACAACTTGCTAAAACAGCGGAATTGTATATTTATAGAAATTTGTTTATGTGAATAGTATTGCCAGTTAAAACGCGGGAAGCTGAACATGTCTCAGACTTATTGATCCATCTACGTATAAATAAAATTTTGATTAAAAATTATAAATAATTATTAATATATTTCAATAACTATTAATTGATTCAATTATTAATTGTAGCATCTGGTCTTAGAATAATTTTTATTTTAAAATATAATTATGTGCCGAAAAACTATTTTTTGGATAAATTGTCATTTTGTATTACAAATTAAAAAAATAATTTCTTTTATTTAATATATTGTTTATTTTGATATTTTTCGGTTTCCAATAATTTTGTGTGAATTTATTTGTGATATTTGTATTTATTGATAGATTAAAAATTTGGATAATTAAAATATAGAAAAATTATTTTTTTGGAGAATTTTTTAATATTAAAGATAATATTAATTCTAAAAATGTTTAAATAATAATTAAAAATAATAATAATTATAAATAAATTTAAATATTTTTAATTTTATAAATTAATTTATTCTTATATTTTGTAATTATGTTTTTAAATAAAGTTTAGTACTGCATTAATTTATATATTGAGTTGCTAAAATCATTTATAATGTAAAAGTTTTGCAAAGAAGAAATTCAAAAATTAAAATTGATAAATTATTCTCTTTAAACGAAACTTGTAAAGTTTTTCTAAAAATACTCATATAACATTTAAAAAAAGCGTTAGTGTTAAGAAATTTATGTTTTTATACTTAAATTCCTTTTTCATAAAGAAATTAAAAATTTAATTAAAAGAGAATAAGAATGTATGGAAGATTCAAATTAATGAATTAATTAATTATTAAAATTTGTGTATATATTGATTTCTTAAGATGACTTAAAAATCAATTATTGAATATTAACTTGATCTAACACATTTGTGTTAGATTTTATTTTTAAAATTTTCCTGTTAGTCTTTAATATTTGTATATTAAATGAATTTCTTTTACAAAAGAAAATTAAAAAATTAATGATTAAATTGCAATTTTTTTTAACTGCATCAATTGTAATTATGAAAATTGAAAATAAATAATTTTTTTTGAGTTTTGGGTATTTTAATAGATAAATATAAATTTCAAAGACAACGATCACCTGTTTCGATGAATGTCTTTTCGGATCAACGAGAATTAAATGAACCATTTGAATTAAATTGGATTAAAAATAATTTTGTAAATTATTTATATGATTTAAAACCATCTCAAATTAAACTAAAAGAAAATATAATTCCTAATAATGAAATACGAACTGTTTTGGATAAAAATTTGAAACTAAAACTGTTTTCTGTGAGATCGAGCAATAAAAATTTAAAAATGGCTAACTAATGTATATGTTATTTCATTTAATTCCTGAAAATTCTAATTCATAACAAATTATTAAACTTAATTCCCAAAAATCTTAATTAATATCAAATTTTTCATTTCAAAAATTCATTTCTGGTGTCGAAACGTCCTAGCGTCATAATTTCCCCGCGTCGAAACGTCCCGGCGTCGAAATATCCTTCTTCGGATATGGAAATATGCGATTAAGATTTAATAATTTGGTATGTGTTGATAAGTAAATCTACTTGTATCAGAATAAATAATAATAAATAAATATTGTCTGATTAATTAAGTACATTACAACTTTAGATAATAAGATCACAAAAATAAACAACAAATGTTTCTAAATGTAATTTTTTTAATGGATAATTAGTGAGAAATTTTTTTGTTATTTTCTTTATAGCAAAGGAAATATTATATTAGGAAATGTTTTAACTAGGAAGGCATTGGTGTACATCAATGATTTGTAGGAACAACGATATGATAAATAATTTATTGATACTGTTAAGGGGGAAGACTAGAACACTTGAATCTAAAAGAGGGCCTTCCCTCCAACATTTGACGAATATGTAATACCAGAAATCTTTGAGTGGGCATTCAGTTAATCAGATAGTCTTAAACAAATTGCCGTACAACTTTGTCTTTTTCAGATTTCACTGAGCTCTGGATCTTATAGATCTCCTGTAGTGAGAGGAATTGACATAAGCATTTTTTCATAGAATCTAAATTTGTTAGATGAAACTTATCGAGCGCTATTTCGTGCTGTAATATGATCAATGGAACGCAATTTGTAACCATATTGAAAACTATACTCGTAAATCCATTTACTTTCAAACTTCTCACTTATATCTTTTACAAATCTGATTGGATCGACGAACATAAAAGCATATTCTTTAACATAATCAACATTTCTTAGCAAATTGTCTCGATAATGTTTCGTATTGAGAGAAGATTTTTGTATCCATTTATCATGAATTTTTCTCAGCCAACCTCGTTATAGAAGCAATCAACACTTTCGCCATCCGCTTTTCTTTGACGAACATAATTATCGCTTTATGGCTAAAATCTCGTCGTCTTCATTCACAAGTTTGCCGAGCATCGCCTCAATGGGCTATACACCAGTTCTCCAAGTTATAGAACTTCGTCTCTACCGATAATTCCCATTGCTCTAATTAGATTTAGAATTTTTGAGAGGAATCTTTGTCTCGCAGGAAATTTTATGTTTCAAAATATGTTTCGAAAAAAATAATAATAAATATTATAAGTGAAATATCATATCACAAATTTAGTCACCAATCAATTTTAAAAACCATTTTATTCGGTTTTGGGAATAGTTGTAGTGAATGTGGTGGACCGTCAATCAATTCATACATCAATTCATTGACTTTTGCCGTAGTCAAAATGCTTACATTAACTGATTAAAATATTTTTTTACTTCAAGTCAGATCTTTTTCACGCATTTTTTATCCAAATTATTCAAGAAACATGCATTCTAAGTTAATCATTGTACCTTTCTCTAAATAATCGATGAACACAATACATTTTACATATTCCTGAAAACGTATTCCTGTTGAAGGATCCGTATTTACCTTCTTTGTTTAACTTGAATCAGCTTCTAACCATTGTTTTGATTATATTTTCTCTTGTATGTAGCAATGAGTCCAATTTTCACCCATAGCTATAAATTGACGAAGAAAATCAGTTTTATTCTTGTTAAAAGAATTCGAACAAACTTTAATCTCATTCAAATCCATTTGTCATTACTTTTTAGTTATTTTGGCATCCATCTTGACCGCTATTTTATACTCTTTAAGTATTCATACAAAATGTCACTAACTCATTTTACTGAAATACATATGAAACTTTCATTCGTAGATCATCTGAAATAATATTACGGACTTGTTGAATATATTATGATCTTGTTGCGATTTTGGGAATCCTCGTGTGGATCATCTTCAATGTTTGTACGATACGTTTAAAACTTTAAAGTGCTCATGTGAACAGTCTAATGGAGGCAGCGAATTTCTTCCATATTTTTACAATCTTGGTATAAATTTATGTTCGATAAAAGACATTCTTCAGCAATTTTATCGCTACATAATGTTCATATTTTTTCATCTTTCAAAAAACAGAATTATCAACTTTAGGCAAAATGAAATTTAGTTTTTAGTGTCATTTTCCAGACTTTTCATGTAACCCTCATAATATCGTTTCCACTATAATATCATAAAAAGTAGTTATCTCTTGTTGTCATTTGAAGATATGGGGACATATGGAAGTCAATTTATTCATATCAGCTTTTTTATCGATACGTCCAATGGAAAATGTTTTAAACTTTGACATTTTGTGAATAATCGAGGAATAAAAATAGACATTAATTTTATAATTTTTCTATTAATGCTAATAATCAGTTTGCTGTTATTTTTAACCGTCACACGTTCTTTGTAGAATGCGCTAGTTAAAAAGAATACAGCAGCGGATTTGGCAATTCCGAAAAATGGTGCAAGGGGGAACATTAAAGGAGAGGTTTGGGGAAATAAGTTATCGTGATATCAAGATTTTATAATTTATTTAGGGTACCTTTAAAAAAGTAGAGCAAGGGGTTACCAAAAACAAGAATGTATGATAGATTGTAGATTAAAGCACGTCTAATTTATAATTTTTTAGGCGCGTCCTATTTGGCGATAAACTTTCTCTATTGATTTATATTTCGATTTGTTAAAATATTTTTTGTATCGAGTTTTGGCATTTATTATTAATAGATATTGGTATTTGTTATTGTTTTATTATTTTTTGATATGTCTATTTAAATTTATTTTTTATACTCTATATTGTTTTTTTTTCGAAAAAGTTCGTCATCAAACGAGAAATATTGTTTTTCAGGAATATGAACAAAGTAACAAAATATGAACCATGTTCGATAAATATGCGAACTAAGGTTTTAAAGAAGTTAATTTTAAAAAATTTGGTGTACACCTATTTATCACTTTCAAAATATTTATGAAGTCATCAGAAATCAGATTTTCAGCTGCTCTGTCGTTAAACGTTTTATCGTCTCTACGTCGTCCGTGTGTCGCCCGGTATGAGTCTTTTGTCTTATAAGAATCCAGTGAAATTACATGAGTAAAGTATAGGTAAAAGAGGGTTATCTAGCGCTGTGATAAAATTTTTGGCTAGAAATTCATGGGTAATGACTGTAGAATGAACGAGTCGCAGAAACGATCTATTGCCATCATAAATTTGATTGCAAATAATGTATGCGATCCATAAACCGCTCGAAATTCAAGTTTGGCAATTTTTGAGAACTAGTTTATCATTGGACAATAACAAAAGAGGGCAATTGTGTCTTTTTTCTAAGGCTGTTGTAGTAGAACTTAATACTAACAACTTTTAGCTCCAATCTCTGTAGATGAGCCTACTAGATAAATGTGCATGATGATTCTTTTTAACTATTTGGCTTAAGATTAGAAACTTTATTGAACTTCGATACTGAACGAATGCAACATTACTTGTCTCATGGAAAATCGCAACAAAATGCAGGAATTTTTAAATAATATTTTTCAAAGTTTAGCTCGAATAGCGTCTTACAAATTTCGTTTGACTTATATCAGAAAACTCACATTAATGTAAATGATACATCAATAAAACTCATGTAATAATAACAAGTGAACTTTGCTACATAATCATCATTTAGTACTGTCAGACACTTCCTCCAAGGATCCACCAGCGAAAATAGATTGTGGATTTGAAACTTTTATCGAAGAATAAATCATGCACTCATTTTGCGAGATACTCTTTCGATTTGGTTGTATATCATCTCAGATGTTTCTACAAGTTATTAATCAAAAACTGTTCACTTAGAGTAATGTCAGGGATGAACGGTTGGTTTTGGAAACAGCATACGTGATGTGACCAATAAGTCGTGAGACTAATATAGAAATAATAATATTACAAAAATAGACATAGATATGGTTGCGTTTGCTGCCACTCCCCAACAACTTAAAATATACAATAAAAAATCATTAACTACAAAAAAACAGCATTGCTTGTGATATTTTCGTTGATTGTTTTAATCAATCCTTCCTTTGAAAATCTGCAATGCTGGAGAGCCACACAAAACAAGATAACCATTTCCATTTGTAAATGGAAGCGAGAAAGATTGATCAATCTCAGTAATGAGATTGAACAAAGTTTAAATGTTGGAAGCTTCAAGAAGAAAGGTGTGGCTTATCTAGAATTGCGTATGCTGGGGAATCCATAAAGGAAAATTCATACGCATTTTACGCCTGTGCCATCAGTTTCTAACAGTCAGATGGCTAATCATTATCAGAAGCTCTTCGAAGCACGCCCACTTATTGAGTAAGGGGATATGACTCGATTCTCTGAGGAATGTTGTGTCGATATAGATCCACCGAACACAAATGAGATACGGCTTGCCATATCACAAATGAGTAATGGGTAGGCACCCGGCTCAAATGGGGTGATTGCAGAGGTTTTAAAATGGGGCGGGTCTGGTCCGAATAATTATAGAGGGATCTTCCTCTTGGAAGTCAACGGCAGAGGTTTTTGCACGAACTATCGTAAATAGAATGACGCCTGTGATGGAAGAAAGGTTTGACCCTTGGTAGTTTTGTTTTCGGCTGAAAAGAGGTACTATACAAGCTATAAGTATACCCAGGCGGATACAGAAAGAAAGTCTTACGAACCAAAAAGTTATAAGAACCAGAATGTATTTGTGATATTCATCGATTTGGAAAAGGCATTTAATAGTGTTCCACGTGAAGTTCTGTGGGTCTGCCTTATAAGATTCGGCTTGACCGTCAAGATTCTCTACCTGATCAAGGAATTCCATGAGAGTTTTATTGCCTCTATGTTGGATTGTGAGTTTCTCATGGAAATAGATGTCAGACAGGGATGTGTGATGTGACCTTGTCTTTTTAATTTCATAAATGACTATTATCGTAACTTCGACTTGGATGAAGTCATCAAAACGGCGATACTGAAAGGATTCTGGGAGTATTCTGTTCTGGACTACAAGTTGTGGTCGTCTTCATCACTTTACCTCAACTGGACATCGGTATTTGGAAATAAATTTAGGAGAAGACATACTTGAGATAGAATGTATCATTGAGTTGTTGAAGTGCAGCATTGTCAATTAATTGTTGGAAATGCCATTCAATTTCATCTTACAAGTTCGAAGATGACCCTATCTCTCTTCTTAAAGGCTTTAGGCTTTGTGACCTTTTAGGAGGTCCTGGAACACTGATAGTGCTTTAATACCACTCCTCCTAAATTGGGATCGATACAATAATGCTCAACCTGATAACAAGCATCATCGCTAAATAGTTCAATTCGATTTATTCATCGGATATCATAGCAATTTTATTTCACCATTGACCGTGGCGTCACCAGGCTTCGAAACAGTAATGTCGATGAGCTCCGTAGCCTTCACATCTAGAATCGTAGCTAAGCCTTAATAGTGGTTAACTAGTCCACTTGTATGAAAAATCACTTTCGACTATGCAAACAGCATTCGGCTAAATTCAGACAATTTAGCCTATATTTCTCAAGTTTCCCAAGGACACCACTTCGAGGTATATCCGACTGACTAACGCAGTAATCCCTACAAATATGCTGGTACTTCTGTAGTCACCTTTAGCAATGAATTGATTCTGTCGAAAAATTTTTTGAAAGACTGATGCACAGTAATGTGACGCCTGAAACTTTATACTTATAAAGGTGTCGTTGGCATTATAAATTATTTTTTATTACCAAGTTTAATTTTTTATTAAAACTGTATTCATTGTTATTTTATGCAAAGTATCAAATATTAATTTTATAATAAGTACTCATTTTCTTTGAGGCCTTTTTCTTAAATTATATTTTATTAACAAATTATTATCTATTGAATGATACTCACCAAATGGAGTTAATCAATTTCCACCTCGGTTGTTATTACTGAGAGCTATTAAAAGAGAAAAAATATATTGCGATTTTACTTTAAATATTTATATTTGAAAAAAATAATATCAATAATTTATAAAAGTTACATTCGAACATGCAAAAAATATTGTCGTTATTAAAAGGAATCTATTTCTTCAAATGTTTTCTTTCAAAAATCTTTCTCTGGTTTTGCTCCTATTCTTTATACTATTCTTTATATTCTTTCTTTATTGTAACTCAACCTGATTTTAGTCGAATTTTTATACAAATTTGTAAAATTTAAATTAAATTTAGTTATTTAATTTTTTTACCTATTTTCCGATGTTTGAAGTTTTTAGGTTTTGGAAAGATTGAGTAAAATTTTTGATGAAGATTGTTAATATTCTATGAAGAAGACTATATTTTTGGGTTAAATATGTTGACATGTCCAAGAAAATAATTGTATTGATATATTTTTTTAATTAAAAACGACCTGTTAAAATGTTCACAAAAGGCCAGTGTATGACAATGGATATAAGGTTTTCGAGCAACAAATATCGTAAATAAATAAGTATTCAGATTTATCGTAAGATATTTGGTAAATTTCTGATTAGGTATGATTTGATAATTAATGATGTCGATACATAAACAGTGGAATACGTCGGCCTGTGTACACATCATGTCAATTATGGATGATAGCCCATTTATCATTGGGAATTCGAGATTAATGTCCGATAAATACAAATATTGCTATTCCTTTCCCTCATTTTATTTTCAACGAACGTTGATTGAAAATGATCATATTTCCTTCCAGGATACTCTTGAGTTAGGAGACAGGTTTCATGAAACAGTGTAGTTTCGGCACCGGTGGTTACAATTTTCGTTTCATAACAGACGAAAATTCTGCAAATGATTTCGATTTGAATTCCACAAATAAAAATGGGAATATTTATTAAAATATTATATAATTTATCGATTTCTATTTTTGGCAGTTATCATTTTCCTATCGATTTCTGCTTTTTTTTACATATTTCCTGTTAAGTTTTACGTGTCATAAATTTTATTTTCTATTTTTTATTTAAAAGTACTTTTTCATCTTAGTGTCCAATTAAAATATCTTTTGATTTTCTAATTTTCGGGTTCTAATACTTTATCTAATGTTACTTGACTAATCGTCTTTTTGTAACACTTCACTTTGATTATTCTTATGAAAAGTAATTTGTGATGACTTAGAATATAAATCTATTTATTGGAATAATACTGTTATGTTGAATATTTATGTTCGATTTACCCTCCTTTCCTAAGACCCAACCCATCGAAAATCTGCGAAAAACTCTCAATTTAAACGTTACAATTTGTGAGAAATATAGACAATCTCAGTGTCATATTCTAAAGGTACTTATCTAGCCAATATCATCCAAATATTGACCATGCGTCAGAGATCGATAAAAGAAGTTGAGTTTAATAGGTGCCATATCCTATCCGATATTCATGACCATTCTGATCTTATTAAAAGACTCAAGAAAAGAGCGGCAAATTTTCAAAGATGATAATTTTTCAGACGAATCATTTTGATATGAATGATATACTCTTTGATCAAGAAAGTGGAAGTACTTTCATTTAAAAAAGTATAAATTTAAAGAAAATCTGCAAAATTAAACCTCCCAGTAATTCATACATCATGGGCGGAAAATACGCTCAAGTAAATCTAAAGTGTGTTCAATTGATGAAAATATCAAACTATGCAAATGAGGATTAATCTTTATGATTTCCTTTGTGGTTTCAGTTGATTCTATCATTTTTTACTGTGTTTAGAGATAACCTAGATTATTTTTTAAACCTCGTGAAAGCATTTTTTGAAAATTCATAATTTTCTACAAAACAAAATAAGGGAAAGACAACTTGAAGAAAGAATTGAAATTAAAATTGTAATTTTGTGAGAATAAGTTGTCGTTTTATTTTGAATTTTTTTAACAGAAAAAGAATGGAAATTAAAAATTAAAATCGTAGACGATTTTGTTTAAATAAAGGGAATGAATCCAGCAGGAAATGTGCTTTTCTCTTGGGTCATTTGTGAGATATTATTGATGTTCGGGGAAATCGGTTTTTATGTTAAACATTACAGCTGTAAAACATCTTATCTGGACCAAGATTCACAGATTTAATGTAAAATTGAAAATAAATAAAAGCAACATTTTTACTTCTTAGTTAATGAACAATTATTTCGGATTTGGATCGCGAATTGACACGATGATTCAAATGAAAAAGTATCGTCGACTAGTTTATGCTAAACCCTCCCACCGAAGTAACCAAAATTTTATAATTATCCATCTTGCAGACATTCCAAACCAACGCCACAATGCTTTGAGTGCGCACGTTCTACTAACACCAAAAATTTATTTCCAATTTTGAAATTAAACAACGTAAAAATTTATTATTAAAAATTATTTTCTTTTATAATTTACATTTTTTTAATTTTTATTTTTTTAATTTCTATTTATTTGAAATTTTTTTTCTATTTAACACAAATTTGTATGAATCGCTTGATTTTTGAAAACTGATAACATCAAAAAATCATTTCGAGAACATCAGGAAATGTTTTTAAAGGGAAGTAACTCCATAATTTTGGGTCAACTGCAACCAATTGATGTATTGAGAAGAATGAGAATATTCCTTTAAGAAAAGTGTTCCTCTTTTATAGTTTCATACGTGTAACGATTTTCATCTGATTTGATTATAAAATATCACAACTATTAATATTAATATTGTTACATTAATAATTATTATTAATAAAATGTTTTATTAAATTATTCAATTTTTCTTCCATATTTTAATAATCTGATGGAATAAAAAAAATTCGAATTATGACTTAAAATAATATTGTAAAATTATTTTTTCCATTTAAAAAAATGATAATTTGATTAATGTTTAAATAATATCTTAATGTAAAATACGTTCTCCAAGTAAATTGATTGATCTTCCTTCAATGGGCCTCATCCCAATAAATATATTTCCCGTAAAATAAGACTCAGCGATGGGAACGGTTAATAATTACAAATGTTGGTTCAAATCAGACAGAATAGATTCTGTCTTCCTATGATTGGGCTTAATACTTTCTGTTAAAAAACCTAATATTTATTTTTATTTATTTTCTGTACATTTATATTTATTTAAATTTAATATTTATTTTTAAATAACAGCATAAAAACAATTAAACATAATATTCTTTCAAATATATATATATATATATATATATATATATATATATATATATATATATATATAAAACA
>MQRK01137965.1:0-18822 GCA_001938485.1 Girardia tigrina | reverse complement strand
ACAGGCCAGAAAGCTGAGAAGGAAGAATAGAGTTTGTGAGTTATATTATTTGCACGACAATGCACCCTTCCACACAAGTGGGCTGTCAATGTCATCAATATAGGGTTGTGGCCTCACCCAGCTCTCACACCCTCCATACAGCCCGGATCTGGCGCCATCCGATTATCATCTCTTCAACCACCTCAAGTGAGCTCTCAGAGGTCAACATTTTGCTACGAAAGAAGACTTGAATTATGCAGTCTCAAATTTCTTGGCTCAACAGCCACCGAAATTCTTCGAAAAAGCCTTTCTGGACCTTGTTGTGCGCTGGAAAAAATGTGTTGGTGTGAATGGAGATTTCTTTGAGAAATGATACCTTTATAACTTACTTGTTATGAAAAATAAATTTCATTAGAATCTGATTATTATTTTTATGTTAGGCTCACTACGTATTTTATTTTTGAATTACATATCGAATTTAAAAATTTTGAATTTGGACATTTTGAATGACCACGGTGAAAAACCATATGAAAAATTAGAACGACATGTCGCTCTATTAGAAGAAATACAGTAATATTTTTTTTAAAAGAAAAGCATTTAATTCGATTTAAATTAAATTCATTTTTATAAATTTTTATTATTAACAGTTTTTTTAAAATGATTTAAAATATTATTTTTAATTTATATTTTTAGAAATTAAATATTGTAAAAAGATTTAGAAAAAATGTTCGAATAATCATGATTAAAAATAGAAATAAAAATCCCAATTAGAGCGATGTCAAACGGTGAACGATTTACCTAGAGTTGTGATGACTTTTAATGTGATTATGATAAAAATTCTAATGAAAATTGTCTCAATGTTCTGAACAATTGATGAACGGAAATTAATTATAATGTGAATCTTTTGTGCCTATCAGTGGCGTAGCATGAGGGAGCGGCATTTGTGAATGGAAAAAATATTACACATAAATAAAACGAAGAAAAATCTGACCAGAAATGCTGGCTATAACAGAGTGTTAAAATGATGCTTCATTTAATGAAAACTGCCAATAGGCTGCAAGATATGTCTCTAACCAGCGATGCACAAATTCTTTTTAGATGAAGTTTATATTACTAATACTACATTTGAATTCAATACTCCTAAAGCGGAAGGCGAAGATGGCATTGAAATCATAGAAGCGACGGAAATTGTCATTAATGCAGAAGTTTGTGAGCGTGAAATTGGGGCCAAAAACTAATCTTTCTGAAAACAGACTTTGTAACTGATTTTACTGACATTGGTCTTTTACATGTTAAGATTAACCATGAAATTCACACTGTGCTTGTTCGCCAAGGATGTACTTCTGTGCAGCACTTTCATTTTGAATTCAAAGAAGTACCGTGACAAGGAACGAAAACAAAAGTGGCACTAAGAAGCTAACCAAAAAATGTTTTTTCGTGATCTTCGGAACGGAGAGAAAAGTATGAGAACATGGTTGGTATATAATCCATCAAAAGAGGCCCTGTTCTGCTTTTGCTGCAGATTGCTTTCAGTTGGACTGTCTAATTTTTCTGCTGAAGAAGGCTTTAAGAACTGGTGGAAATTGGATCCTAAAGTTCATGAACATGAAGTTAGCACATCGCATGCCTAAACATTCCTCAAGTAGAAGAAGCTAGAGATTCTTCTCGCTGAAAGAAAGACAATAATCGAAGTAGATGAAGAATTAATTGAGAAAGAGACTAAGAAATGTGCGCGAAATTCTGTGTAGATAATATTATTGACATTAAGCGGCCAAAGGGAAGACATTCACGAAGACGGAGACCAGAAAAATCGAAAAAAACTTTTGGAATTTGTTCTAATGTTGGCGAAGTATGACCTTGTACTACGTGAACATCTGGTAAAGGTTAAGCTAGGAAAGAATATCGTCACTTCATATTTGTTACCAAAGATTAGGGTTAGGGGACGGCAAATCTTAGGACAGGCCCGGGCGCCAATAGCAGTTGCTACGCCACTGCTGCCCATTTTCCAAAATATTTTGTTTTAATTTCAGTCAGATGGATGTATAATAATGCTATTAGGTGTAGTAAAAAGTAATCTATTACTTTTCCAAAAGTTGACAATATGAATGAATGACTTTATCTCTCCTATCAGTTAGCGTCAAATGACGTTAGAAAGATAAGGTTTCGTACTAAAAACATTCTCAGCAATGTTTGTTTTTTTGTATTCGGTATTTTAGTGTGCATTAATGACGAAGAGAAAATACTTCATATTTTAAAGTTTTTCTTTGACTAATGGGAAACAACAAACCAAGCGGCCTAAATTTTGAACTATGTCTGTAGTCATGTAGTTTGTACTTCAAGAGCCAATTACACGTAATTTCGGTTTTGTCTATTCCGTTCTGGTAATTTTGTTGTAAAAGATGCACCACGCTCTGGAAGACCCATGGTCAAAAATGTGGACTAGATAGTGGAAATCGTCAAGTCAGATCGTCATGTCAGTGCCGTTTAGATTGCTCAGGAGTTAAACACTTCATAACAGATTGTTTGGAATCACATGAATAAGAATGGATACAAGAAAAAGCTTTATAATGCTAATCGCCGCTGAATCGCAAAAAAATCAACACATTTCGATAGTGAATGGTGACTGGTGAGGAAAGGTGAGTCACTTAGGACAACTTCAAGCGAAAGCAGTCGTGTGTGTTCAGCTGGTGCAAATCGCAAATCAGATAAAATTGATAGTCTGGAAGGCTTTGCTGTGTTTTGGAGGATTGACAGGGAATCATACACTATGAGGTTTTCCCGGACGGCCTAACTGTTAATTCAGACTAGCACTGTCAACAATAAGGCGTTTGAAGGAATCAATCGTCCAGTCTTGAGCAATATGATAAAGATTGTGTTCCATCAGGACAACGCCTTGTTATATACATCAATATTGCTTTACCAGAAGTTCCTGGAACGTAATTGGAATGTTCTTGTGCATCAACCTTTTTAATCTGGACCTGGAACTAAGTAAATAGCAATTGTTCCTGCTCATGATGAATTATTTTTCTGGCGATAACTTTTCTTGAAGAGAAGTTTAGCCAATAATTACAAAGATATCTTTAAGAAAGGCATAATGAAAATATCTTCAAAATGACAAAAAGTTGTATAACAAAACAATGCATAATACACTAAATTCAGATCATTTTAGCTGTGCTGCACGAAGGCTTCAATTTCATATTAAAATTATGGGTTTCTTTTTATTACACTTAATATTTGTTTTTCTAAACAATGAAAAAATTAATTTCTTGCAAAAATATTCGTCAGTTTTATCCATTCATTCGCAGAAATATTGATCAGGTAATGAGTTAATTAAAATTGAATGGTCTCAATGAATTATTATTTTATCAAGACTCTAGCTGTAATTGAAATATTAAAACTGATATTAGTTTGATCCTCAGTATTTCTTTTTCAGAAACATAGTTATTCACAGAAAAATTCTCTTTTGTATTAACTCTTGTCCCAACAAACATTAAAGATGATTGAGATTCGGTTTTAGGCTTTAATTTTTATAAAAGATATTTAAAAATATCTAAATCGAAATGTTCTCAAAATTATTTTTACTCAAATGATCGGGTACATCATGAGACGAAAAAAGGATGTAATATTTGTTTAAAATCGACTCTGGGAAGATAAAATATCCAATGATTTTTTGTAGATAAATCGATTTTTATATCAAAATTGTATAATGACATTCAAAGTGCAAAGATTCTTCAAATAAACCCTAATTGAATCTAATTGTCTTTATAAATAAATAATTAAAAAATATACTAAATAAATTTAAGGTTCTTGGTCGCTGTATGTGCTGTAAGGATATACCTTTTTCTCGCTTTCATTTCCCTTTGCAAACAAATGATCTTTCTTGTTATCTTGATGTAAAATTTTTTTTAAAAAACCTTCCCTTCATTTTCCGTGGTGTTTGCAAATGATTTTGGTGTATATAGAAATAATGAAGGCAAGGTTTTTAAAAATTTTTTAATCTCTTTTTATTTAATTCAAACGATGAGTTTTCTGTTCTACAAAATGGCTGCAATTCACATTTCGAGCGTCAGTTCCGTGAATTTCTTTTGATAAGACATTGTATTCTTCAGTAACCAAAATGAGTCATGTAAAGCAGCTTCAGTATTTGAAATCTTTAATAAAACAAGTCTGATTTTTGTAGAAGATCCGCATTTCTCAACTCCAACGTTCTATCTTTAAATTAAAAAAATGTTTTGTGCAGCTTACACTTATTGTGTTTCAACCATAAACATTTCAAAGGGGTTTGATAGCTTCGACTGCTTTAAAATATCGATTAAATGATTTGTCAGAAATAGGCGCTTTTTTAATTTGAGTCTAAAAAGTATGAAAATAGAGTTGAAGGACATCTAAATTTTGTTTCAAGTACAAAAACAATCTTTGAAATGACATTTAAAATTTAATTTTGAAAATTGAGTTTAAAATGCACGAACTATTACTTAACTTTAAACTATTTCATTGCATAAATCAGTCCGAGAGGACCAAATTGACTTTTGAGAGTTTATATCAGAGGTTCTCAATCAACTACGAAAGACGAACCCTCCCTTCCTCATTATATCTTGCCGTGACTCCCACCCATGTACTTCAGAAAACGTTACACCAAACTGTCTACACATTGTGGTTTCGTGACACCCTTTTCAAGAATGCTGGTGAAACCAAATTTGAGGAAGGACTCATTGTAACTTCACTTTTTGCTCATGAGGTAGTTCAATAACAAGTTTCTATAAAAGTGAGTATGTAACATTCATGTCTTGGCACAAACAGCTTATTAAAATATGTACTTACCAAGTCGATAAGTAAATTGCAAAATTCAAATTCACGCTGGTAATGAAGAAGGAACGCACGTAAGTGTTGTAAGACTAATCGCAGACAAATGTGTGTACTGTTTCCATAAAGACACGAAAGCTACACTGCACGAGTGTACGTTAATTCAGGCAAAGAAATGTTGACAAAGAAATGAACATGCACCCACTACTACACAGTGGGGTTTCGCAAACCATTGTGAGAGGGTATTAATATACTCTCATATGCACATAGATTATTGTAACAGAAAACCATGCTGGTCGTTCACACCCTTCATGATGGTTTATCTGTATGACTGTATAATGAATCAAAAAACTAATAAGATGCATATTTTTTAATTAAAACAATGGCCTTGCAACTCCCTGACAATCCTGCTTGTGACCCCCATGGTGGTCGCTACCAACTCTTTGAGAACCACTGGTTAGAATGAAGTGATTTCATGCAACATGGAATGTTTTACGGGAGTCTACAATATTTCATTCACTTTTGGTTATCAAGTACGATATAAATGGATAATTATTTTCATTTTTATCAATAATTATCCCTCATTTATGTATATTTCATGCCCACTGACCTTCATTTTTACAGTTAATGTCATTAATCGTGAATTTTCAGATGTTTATTATTATTTATTGATTCATTATTTACTGATTCACACTGGAACAAATCTCTCTCAAAATGTGTAAAAATGTCTTTATTGAAATGTCAAATAAAATGTCTTATTTGAAAATAAAAAAAAATTTAGTGAAAATTCATATCTGACTTTTATTTTGATAAATACTTGGGTACAGAATAAAGGCTCATTAAATAGGATTCATGTTCTGATTCAATGGATATTGATTGCCAATGTCGTTCTCCAGCATGTCTGTGTAGTCAATTGTTGAGCATTTTTATGCTTGATTTTTTACAATGAAATAATTATCTTATTATTATTTTATATTCGTCTGTTCAGGTTGCCAAGACTTTGCCAAGACGTGTTTTAGGAAAGACAACTGGAGACAATAAAAATGTAAAGATAGATTTTTTTATGACTGATAATTTATTGATACTAATAAACTTGAATATAAAATCAATTGAAAAAACGGTGATTGATTGTTATTTTTATTATAGGTATAACACATAAATATGAATATATTTCATCTGACAGTAATATTTCTCTCTTATTTCACATGACTGTTTTCACTTGATGCCCGATGTACTTTTAGGAAAAAATATCCTACAATGATAAAAAGAAACACTCAAATTTACGAACTATAAATGATATAATTATTTTCATTTTTAATGATAATCATTAATTAATTCTTAACAATAATTGTTTACTGGTTATTATCTCAAAAATAATGCATACTTTTGCCTCTAAAATGTATTTAAATAAATGAGCGGGTTGCTAAAATTGATTAACTGGTGCTAAATGAATAAATGCAATACTAAAGATGTTCTTTTACAACGATTTTAATTTAAAAATCGTTCTAATTTTCACCATAAAAACATTATAAAATTGTATATTATTAATTTATATCATTTATATGGAACAAAAGTCTCATTATTTGGAACTAAACATGGATTTTCATTAGAAATTTACACTGAATTTGAAGTAAACTTGTTATGTATTTTGTTATAAATGGATTTTTCAATTATTTTATATAATGAGTTGTTACAATTTCAATGCTGAAATTCTATTTGTTAGTTCATAAAAGATTATATTAATATTTTATTATAGAACGATTTTTGTTCGATGTACACTTTTACGATTTATTTTAAAATTATTTCTCAAATATTGCGTCTTAGAAAGAAATGGAAAAATCCAAAAGAATCAGTAACATTTTATTATTTCTATTCCAACATAAGATACGGAGATTCGAGTTAAATACGCCTGGGTTATTTTTGAATTCTAAATATTTTATAATTTGATTTTATACACAAAAATTACTAAAAATTGTAAAAAATGAAAGATGTAACATTTTGTTATAAGTATTAGGCTGTCATAAAAGTTCCCGGTCAATAATGAAAATATAATTTTTTGCAATTTTTTTGGCATTATTCATTTGATATTGATATATATATATATATATATATATATATAAATATATATATATATATATATATTTATAGTCGATTTATTTATAGTGTTATATGGATTACGAGATTACAAAGCTTGAAACCCGTGTGTTGCTGCGTCACTACTGGAAGAAAGGCTTGACAACACGAGATGCTGACAAGGCAATTTGCAAAGTTGCCGGTACACAAATGGTCGGAAAAAGTACGGCAATTGATTGGTTCAAGTGTTTCCATAAAGGCAACTTTGACTTGAATGACAATCCTAGTTCTGGACGACCAACAAAATTGGATAGCGATGACTTGCAAGCAGAGTTGGACATGAAGCCTTCGTCAAGCACTCGCGATTTGGTATTTAAGCTTGGAGTTGTAAAGTCAACCATACATTGGCATTTGAAACACCTCGATGTTGTGCACAAGAAACCGCGTCAAGATCTACATGAACTCACCAAAGCACAGGCAAATAAAAGAGTCCAAATTTGCCGAGAACCGCTACAGAATCCACGAGATGACCGCTTTTGGAAACGAATTGTGACATCGGACAAGAAGTGGGTCTACTTGGTCAACCACAACTGAAACAAGCGATGGGTTCCACCGGGTCAAGTAACGCAGTCAGTTTCAAAACAAGATCGATTTGGCTTGAAAATCATGTTGTGCGTCTGGTGGAACTTTGAGGGAGTCGTGCACTTTGAGTTGGTTCAGAACGGCCAGGCCATCAATGTAGAGTTCTATTGTCAACAGCTGGACCGTGTCTACGAGAAGCTCAAGGAGAAGTACCCTGCCTTAATAAAAAGAAAACATGCACTGCTTCAGCAAGACAATGCCAAGCCACATATCGCCAAGAAGACCACCGACAGGTTTCAAGAGTTGGATAAAGTCGAAATCCTGCTGCATCCTGCTTACAACCCTGATTGCGCTCTATCCGACTATGGCCTCCTCCGATCCATGCAACACTTCTTGAAAGGCCGCTGATTCGAAGCATTCGATGAAGTTGAACAAGCATATCAAGAGTTCTTCAATTCGAAGCAGCCGGAATGGTACTTTGACCAGATATGAAAGCTTGCAGACCATTGGCAGAAAGTAGTCGAAAAAGATGGACTGTACTTTGAAGATTAATTGTTATTTATTTAAAATAAATTCTTGCATTAAAAATTGTATTTTTCATTCTTGACCGGGAATTTTTAGGACAACCTAATATTTCAGTGTTTGAAATGACGACTACCTTTATTCAATTTTTGAAATATGATATTGAAGATTACGGGACATTACGACGCCAGAAATTAATTTTTGAAATGAAACAATTTGTTATGAATTATGATTTTTAATCTGCTTTCAATGGCTACCAAACATAAATTAAGAAACACAACTTGCTAAAACAGCGGAATTGTATATTTATAGAAATTTGTTTATGTGAATAGTATTGCCAGTTAAAACGCGGGAAGCTGAACATGTCTCAGACTTATTGATCCATCTACGTATAAATAAAATTTTGATTAAAAATTATAAATAATTATTAATATATTTCAATAACTATTAATTGATTCAATTATTAATTGTAGCATCTGGTCTTAGAATAATTTTTATTTTAAAATATAATTATGTGCCGAAAAACTATTTTTTGGATAAATTGTCATTTTGTATTACAAATTAAAAAAATAATTTCTTTTATTTAATATATTGTTTATTTTGATATTTTTCGGTTTCCAATAATTTTGTGTGAATTTATTTGTGATATTTGTATTTATTGATAGATTAAAAATTTGGATAATTAAAATATAGAAAAATTATTTTTTTGGAGAATTTTTTAATATTAAAGATAATATTAATTCTAAAAATGTTTAAATAATAATTAAAAATAATAATAATTATAAATAAATTTAAATATTTTTAATTTTATAAATTAATTTATTCTTATATTTTGTAATTATGTTTTTAAATAAAGTTTAGTACTGCATTAATTTATATATTGAGTTGCTAAAATCATTTATAATGTAAAAGTTTTGCAAAGAAGAAATTCAAAAATTAAAATTGATAAATTATTCTCTTTAAACGAAACTTGTAAAGTTTTTCTAAAAATACTCATATAACATTTAAAAAAAGCGTTAGTGTTAAGAAATTTATGTTTTTATACTTAAATTCCTTTTTCATAAAGAAATTAAAAATTTAATTAAAAGAGAATAAGAATGTATGGAAGATTCAAATTAATGAATTAATTAATTATTAAAATTTGTGTATATATTGATTTCTTAAGATGACTTAAAAATCAATTATTGAATATTAACTTGATCTAACACATTTGTGTTAGATTTTATTTTTAAAATTTTCCTGTTAGTCTTTAATATTTGTATATTAAATGAATTTCTTTTACAAAAGAAAATTAAAAAATTAATGATTAAATTGCAATTTTTTTTAACTGCATCAATTGTAATTATGAAAATTGAAAATAAATAATTTTTTTTGAGTTTTGGGTATTTTAATAGATAAATATAAATTTCAAAGACAACGATCACCTGTTTCGATGAATGTCTTTTCGGATCAACGAGAATTAAATGAACCATTTGAATTAAATTGGATTAAAAATAATTTTGTAAATTATTTATATGATTTAAAACCATCTCAAATTAAACTAAAAGAAAATATAATTCCTAATAATGAAATACGAACTGTTTTGGATAAAAATTTGAAACTAAAACTGTTTTCTGTGAGATCGAGCAATAAAAATTTAAAAATGGCTAACTAATGTATATGTTATTTCATTTAATTCCTGAAAATTCTAATTCATAACAAATTATTAAACTTAATTCCCAAAAATCTTAATTAATATCAAATTTTTCATTTCAAAAATTCATTTCTGGTGTCGAAACGTCCTAGCGTCATAATTTCCCCGCGTCGAAACGTCCCGGCGTCGAAATATCCTTCTTCGGATATGGAAATATGCGATTAAGATTTAATAATTTGGTATGTGTTGATAAGTAAATCTACTTGTATCAGAATAAATAATAATAAATAAATATTGTCTGATTAATTAAGTACATTACAACTTTAGATAATAAGATCACAAAAATAAACAACAAATGTTTCTAAATGTAATTTTTTTAATGGATAATTAGTGAGAAATTTTTTTGTTATTTTCTTTATAGCAAAGGAAATATTATATTAGGAAATGTTTTAACTAGGAAGGCATTGGTGTACATCAATGATTTGTAGGAACAACGATATGATAAATAATTTATTGATACTGTTAAGGGGGAAGACTAGAACACTTGAATCTAAAAGAGGGCCTTCCCTCCAACATTTGACGAATATGTAATACCAGAAATCTTTGAGTGGGCATTCAGTTAATCAGATAGTCTTAAACAAATTGCCGTACAACTTTGTCTTTTTCAGATTTCACTGAGCTCTGGATCTTATAGATCTCCTGTAGTGAGAGGAATTGACATAAGCATTTTTTCATAGAATCTAAATTTGTTAGATGAAACTTATCGAGCGCTATTTCGTGCTGTAATATGATCAATGGAACGCAATTTGTAACCATATTGAAAACTATACTCGTAAATCCATTTACTTTCAAACTTCTCACTTATATCTTTTACAAATCTGATTGGATCGACGAACATAAAAGCATATTCTTTAACATAATCAACATTTCTTAGCAAATTGTCTCGATAATGTTTCGTATTGAGAGAAGATTTTTGTATCCATTTATCATGAATTTTTCTCAGCCAACCTCGTTATAGAAGCAATCAACACTTTCGCCATCCGCTTTTCTTTGACGAACATAATTATCGCTTTATGGCTAAAATCTCGTCGTCTTCATTCACAAGTTTGCCGAGCATCGCCTCAATGGGCTATACACCAGTTCTCCAAGTTATAGAACTTCGTCTCTACCGATAATTCCCATTGCTCTAATTAGATTTAGAATTTTTGAGAGGAATCTTTGTCTCGCAGGAAATTTTATGTTTCAAAATATGTTTCGAAAAAAATAATAATAAATATTATAAGTGAAATATCATATCACAAATTTAGTCACCAATCAATTTTAAAAACCATTTTATTCGGTTTTGGGAATAGTTGTAGTGAATGTGGTGGACCGTCAATCAATTCATACATCAATTCATTGACTTTTGCCGTAGTCAAAATGCTTACATTAACTGATTAAAATATTTTTTTACTTCAAGTCAGATCTTTTTCACGCATTTTTTATCCAAATTATTCAAGAAACATGCATTCTAAGTTAATCATTGTACCTTTCTCTAAATAATCGATGAACACAATACATTTTACATATTCCTGAAAACGTATTCCTGTTGAAGGATCCGTATTTACCTTCTTTGTTTAACTTGAATCAGCTTCTAACCATTGTTTTGATTATATTTTCTCTTGTATGTAGCAATGAGTCCAATTTTCACCCATAGCTATAAATTGACGAAGAAAATCAGTTTTATTCTTGTTAAAAGAATTCGAACAAACTTTAATCTCATTCAAATCCATTTGTCATTACTTTTTAGTTATTTTGGCATCCATCTTGACCGCTATTTTATACTCTTTAAGTATTCATACAAAATGTCACTAACTCATTTTACTGAAATACATATGAAACTTTCATTCGTAGATCATCTGAAATAATATTACGGACTTGTTGAATATATTATGATCTTGTTGCGATTTTGGGAATCCTCGTGTGGATCATCTTCAATGTTTGTACGATACGTTTAAAACTTTAAAGTGCTCATGTGAACAGTCTAATGGAGGCAGCGAATTTCTTCCATATTTTTACAATCTTGGTATAAATTTATGTTCGATAAAAGACATTCTTCAGCAATTTTATCGCTACATAATGTTCATATTTTTTCATCTTTCAAAAAACAGAATTATCAACTTTAGGCAAAATGAAATTTAGTTTTTAGTGTCATTTTCCAGACTTTTCATGTAACCCTCATAATATCGTTTCCACTATAATATCATAAAAAGTAGTTATCTCTTGTTGTCATTTGAAGATATGGGGACATATGGAAGTCAATTTATTCATATCAGCTTTTTTATCGATACGTCCAATGGAAAATGTTTTAAACTTTGACATTTTGTGAATAATCGAGGAATAAAAATAGACATTAATTTTATAATTTTTCTATTAATGCTAATAATCAGTTTGCTGTTATTTTTAACCGTCACACGTTCTTTGTAGAATGCGCTAGTTAAAAAGAATACAGCAGCGGATTTGGCAATTCCGAAAAATGGTGCAAGGGGGAACATTAAAGGAGAGGTTTGGGGAAATAAGTTATCGTGATATCAAGATTTTATAATTTATTTAGGGTACCTTTAAAAAAGTAGAGCAAGGGGTTACCAAAAACAAGAATGTATGATAGATTGTAGATTAAAGCACGTCTAATTTATAATTTTTTAGGCGCGTCCTATTTGGCGATAAACTTTCTCTATTGATTTATATTTCGATTTGTTAAAATATTTTTTGTATCGAGTTTTGGCATTTATTATTAATAGATATTGGTATTTGTTATTGTTTTATTATTTTTTGATATGTCTATTTAAATTTATTTTTTATACTCTATATTGTTTTTTTTTCGAAAAAGTTCGTCATCAAACGAGAAATATTGTTTTTCAGGAATATGAACAAAGTAACAAAATATGAACCATGTTCGATAAATATGCGAACTAAGGTTTTAAAGAAGTTAATTTTAAAAAATTTGGTGTACACCTATTTATCACTTTCAAAATATTTATGAAGTCATCAGAAATCAGATTTTCAGCTGCTCTGTCGTTAAACGTTTTATCGTCTCTACGTCGTCCGTGTGTCGCCCGGTATGAGTCTTTTGTCTTATAAGAATCCAGTGAAATTACATGAGTAAAGTATAGGTAAAAGAGGGTTATCTAGCGCTGTGATAAAATTTTTGGCTAGAAATTCATGGGTAATGACTGTAGAATGAACGAGTCGCAGAAACGATCTATTGCCATCATAAATTTGATTGCAAATAATGTATGCGATCCATAAACCGCTCGAAATTCAAGTTTGGCAATTTTTGAGAACTAGTTTATCATTGGACAATAACAAAAGAGGGCAATTGTGTCTTTTTTCTAAGGCTGTTGTAGTAGAACTTAATACTAACAACTTTTAGCTCCAATCTCTGTAGATGAGCCTACTAGATAAATGTGCATGATGATTCTTTTTAACTATTTGGCTTAAGATTAGAAACTTTATTGAACTTCGATACTGAACGAATGCAACATTACTTGTCTCATGGAAAATCGCAACAAAATGCAGGAATTTTTAAATAATATTTTTCAAAGTTTAGCTCGAATAGCGTCTTACAAATTTCGTTTGACTTATATCAGAAAACTCACATTAATGTAAATGATACATCAATAAAACTCATGTAATAATAACAAGTGAACTTTGCTACATAATCATCATTTAGTACTGTCAGACACTTCCTCCAAGGATCCACCAGCGAAAATAGATTGTGGATTTGAAACTTTTATCGAAGAATAAATCATGCACTCATTTTGCGAGATACTCTTTCGATTTGGTTGTATATCATCTCAGATGTTTCTACAAGTTATTAATCAAAAACTGTTCACTTAGAGTAATGTCAGGGATGAACGGTTGGTTTTGGAAACAGCATACGTGATGTGACCAATAAGTCGTGAGACTAATATAGAAATAATAATATTACAAAAATAGACATAGATATGGTTGCGTTTGCTGCCACTCCCCAACAACTTAAAATATACAATAAAAAATCATTAACTACAAAAAAACAGCATTGCTTGTGATATTTTCGTTGATTGTTTTAATCAATCCTTCCTTTGAAAATCTGCAATGCTGGAGAGCCACACAAAACAAGATAACCATTTCCATTTGTAAATGGAAGCGAGAAAGATTGATCAATCTCAGTAATGAGATTGAACAAAGTTTAAATGTTGGAAGCTTCAAGAAGAAAGGTGTGGCTTATCTAGAATTGCGTATGCTGGGGAATCCATAAAGGAAAATTCATACGCATTTTACGCCTGTGCCATCAGTTTCTAACAGTCAGATGGCTAATCATTATCAGAAGCTCTTCGAAGCACGCCCACTTATTGAGTAAGGGGATATGACTCGATTCTCTGAGGAATGTTGTGTCGATATAGATCCACCGAACACAAATGAGATACGGCTTGCCATATCACAAATGAGTAATGGGTAGGCACCCGGCTCAAATGGGGTGATTGCAGAGGTTTTAAAATGGGGCGGGTCTGGTCCGAATAATTATAGAGGGATCTTCCTCTTGGAAGTCAACGGCAGAGGTTTTTGCACGAACTATCGTAAATAGAATGACGCCTGTGATGGAAGAAAGGTTTGACCCTTGGTAGTTTTGTTTTCGGCTGAAAAGAGGTACTATACAAGCTATAAGTATACCCAGGCGGATACAGAAAGAAAGTCTTACGAACCAAAAAGTTATAAGAACCAGAATGTATTTGTGATATTCATCGATTTGGAAAAGGCATTTAATAGTGTTCCACGTGAAGTTCTGTGGGTCTGCCTTATAAGATTCGGCTTGACCGTCAAGATTCTCTACCTGATCAAGGAATTCCATGAGAGTTTTATTGCCTCTATGTTGGATTGTGAGTTTCTCATGGAAATAGATGTCAGACAGGGATGTGTGATGTGACCTTGTCTTTTTAATTTCATAAATGACTATTATCGTAACTTCGACTTGGATGAAGTCATCAAAACGGCGATACTGAAAGGATTCTGGGAGTATTCTGTTCTGGACTACAAGTTGTGGTCGTCTTCATCACTTTACCTCAACTGGACATCGGTATTTGGAAATAAATTTAGGAGAAGACATACTTGAGATAGAATGTATCATTGAGTTGTTGAAGTGCAGCATTGTCAATTAATTGTTGGAAATGCCATTCAATTTCATCTTACAAGTTCGAAGATGACCCTATCTCTCTTCTTAAAGGCTTTAGGCTTTGTGACCTTTTAGGAGGTCCTGGAACACTGATAGTGCTTTAATACCACTCCTCCTAAATTGGGATCGATACAATAATGCTCAACCTGATAACAAGCATCATCGCTAAATAGTTCAATTCGATTTATTCATCGGATATCATAGCAATTTTATTTCACCATTGACCGTGGCGTCACCAGGCTTCGAAACAGTAATGTCGATGAGCTCCGTAGCCTTCACATCTAGAATCGTAGCTAAGCCTTAATAGTGGTTAACTAGTCCACTTGTATGAAAAATCACTTTCGACTATGCAAACAGCATTCGGCTAAATTCAGACAATTTAGCCTATATTTCTCAAGTTTCCCAAGGACACCACTTCGAGGTATATCCGACTGACTAACGCAGTAATCCCTACAAATATGCTGGTACTTCTGTAGTCACCTTTAGCAATGAATTGATTCTGTCGAAAAATTTTTTGAAAGACTGATGCACAGTAATGTGACGCCTGAAACTTTATACTTATAAAGGTGTCGTTGGCATTATAAATTATTTTTTATTACCAAGTTTAATTTTTTATTAAAACTGTATTCATTGTTATTTTATGCAAAGTATCAAATATTAATTTTATAATAAGTACTCATTTTCTTTGAGGCCTTTTTCTTAAATTATATTTTATTAACAAATTATTATCTATTGAATGATACTCACCAAATGGAGTTAATCAATTTCCACCTCGGTTGTTATTACTGAGAGCTATTAAAAGAGAAAAAATATATTGCGATTTTACTTTAAATATTTATATTTGAAAAAAATAATATCAATAATTTATAAAAGTTACATTCGAACATGCAAAAAATATTGTCGTTATTAAAAGGAATCTATTTCTTCAAATGTTTTCTTTCAAAAATCTTTCTCTGGTTTTGCTCCTATTCTTTATACTATTCTTTATATTCTTTCTTTATTGTAACTCAACCTGATTTTAGTCGAATTTTTATACAAATTTGTAAAATTTAAATTAAATTTAGTTATTTAATTTTTTTACCTATTTTCCGATGTTTGAAGTTTTTAGGTTTTGGAAAGATTGAGTAAAATTTTTGATGAAGATTGTTAATATTCTATGAAGAAGACTATATTTTTGGGTTAAATATGTTGACATGTCCAAGAAAATAATTGTATTGATATATTTTTTTAATTAAAAACGACCTGTTAAAATGTTCACAAAAGGCCAGTGTATGACAATGGATATAAGGTTTTCGAGCAACAAATATCGTAAATAAATAAGTATTCAGATTTATCGTAAGATATTTGGTAAATTTCTGATTAGGTATGATTTGATAATTAATGATGTCGATACATAAACAGTGGAATACGTCGGCCTGTGTACACATCATGTCAATTATGGATGATAGCCCATTTATCATTGGGAATTCGAGATTAATGTCCGATAAATACAAATATTGCTATTCCTTTCCCTCATTTTATTTTCAACGAACGTTGATTGAAAATGATCATATTTCCTTCCAGGATACTCTTGAGTTAGGAGACAGGTTTCATGAAACAGTGTAGTTTCGGCACCGGTGGTTACAATTTTCGTTTCATAACAGACGAAAATTCTGCAAATGATTTCGATTTGAATTCCACAAATAAAAATGGGAATATTTATTAAAATATTATATAATTTATCGATTTCTATTTTTGGCAGTTATCATTTTCCTATCGATTTCTGCTTTTTTTTACATATTTCCTGTTAAGTTTTACGTGTCATAAATTTTATTTTCTATTTTTTATTTAAAAGTACTTTTTCATCTTAGTGTCCAATTAAAATATCTTTTGATTTTCTAATTTTCGGGTTCTAATACTTTATCTAATGTTACTTGACTAATCGTCTTTTTGTAACACTTCACTTTGATTATTCTTATGAAAAGTAATTTGTGATGACTTAGAATATAAATCTATTTATTGGAATAATACTGTTATGTTGAATATTTATGTTCGATTTACCCTCCTTTCCTAAGACCCAACCCATCGAAAATCTGCGAAAAACTCTCAATTTAAACGTTACAATTTGTGAGAAATATAGACAATCTCAGTGTCATATTCTAAAGGTACTTATCTAGCCAATATCATCCAAATATTGACCATGCGTCAGAGATCGATAAAAGAAGTTGAGTTTAATAGGTGCCATATCCTATCCGATATTCATGACCATTCTGATCTTATTAAAAGACTCAAGAAAAGAGCGGCAAATTTTCAAAGATGATAATTTTTCAGACGAATCATTTTGATATGAATGATATACTCTTTGATCAAGAAAGTGGAAGTACTTTCATTTAAAAAAGTATAAATTTAAAGAAAATCTGCAAAATTAAACCTCCCAGTAATTCATACATCATGGGCGGAAAATACGCTCAAGTAAATCTAAAGTGTGTTCAATTGATGAAAATATCAAACTATGCAAATGAGGATTAATCTTTATGATTTCCTTTGTGGTTTCAGTTGATTCTATCATTTTTTACTGTGTTTAGAGATAACCTAGATTATTTTTTAAACCTCGTGAAAGCATTTTTTGAAAATTCATAATTTTCTACAAAACAAAATAAGGGAAAGACAACTTGAAGAAAGAATTGAAATTAAAATTGTAATTTTGTGAGAATAAGTTGTCGTTTTATTTTGAATTTTTTTAACAGAAAAAGAATGGAAATTAAAAATTAAAATCGTAGACGATTTTGTTTAAATAAAGGGAATGAATCCAGCAGGAAATGTGCTTTTCTCTTGGGTCATTTGTGAGATATTATTGATGTTCGGGGAAATCGGTTTTTATGTTAAACATTACAGCTGTAAAACATCTTATCTGGACCAAGATTCACAGATTTAATGTAAAATTGAAAATAAATAAAAGCAACATTTTTACTTCTTAGTTAATGAACAATTATTTCGGATTTGGATCGCGAATTGACACGATGATTCAAATGAAAAAGTATCGTCGACTAGTTTATGCTAAACCCTCCCACCGAAGTAACCAAAATTTTATAATTATCCATCTTGCAGACATTCCAAACCAACGCCACAATGCTTTGAGTGCGCACGTTCTACTAACACCAAAAATTTATTTCCAATTTTGAAATTAAACAACGTAAAAATTTATTATTAAAAATTATTTTCTTTTATAATTTACATTTTTTTAATTTTTATTTTTTTAATTTCTATTTATTTGAAATTTTTTTTCTATTTAACACAAATTTGTATGAATCGCTTGATTTTTGAAAACTGATAACATCAAAAAATCATTTCGAGAACATCAGGAAATGTTTTTAAAGGGAAGTAACTCCATAATTTTGGGTCAACTGCAACCAATTGATGTATTGAGAAGAATGAGAATATTCCTTTAAGAAAAGTGTTCCTCTTTTATAGTTTCATACGTGTAACGATTTTCATCTGATTTGATTATAAAATATCACAACTATTAATATTAATATTGTTACATTAATAATTATTATTAATAAAATGTTTTATTAAATTATTCAATTTTTCTTCCATATTTTAATAATCTGATGGAATAAAAAAAATTCGAATTATGACTTAAAATAATATTGTAAAATTATTTTTTCCATTTAAAAAAATGATAATTTGATTAATGTTTAAATAATATCTTAATGTAAAATACGTTCTCCAAGTAAATTGATTGATCTTCCTTCAATGGGCCTCATCCCAATAAATATATTTCCCGTAAAATAAGACTCAGCGATGGGAACGGTTAATAATTACAAATGTTGGTTCAAATCAGACAGAATAGATTCTGTCTTCCTATGATTGGGCTTAATACTTTCTGTTAAAAAACCTAATATTTATTTTTATTTATTTTCTGTACATTTATATTTATTTAAATTTAATATTTATTTTTAAATAACAGCATAAAAACAATTAAACATAATATTCTTTCAAATATATATATATATATATATATATATATATATATATATATATATATATATATAAAACA
>MQRK01137964.1:0-22712 GCA_001938485.1 Girardia tigrina | reverse complement strand
ATGTATATATTTAAAGGAACATCAGTCAACAAAAAAGGAAGATATGGGGCCGGATCTAAAATCCCCTGGATTTTCATAATCATCTTGAACTTTTTCTTCCAAATTTCAAAACTGCCGTTTCCATTAAATTTCTCCAAATGATCGAGTATAATTTTTAAATCGCTTATCATTGCCCGGATAGCTTGTAACAACGAATCACAAATCTATAAAATTTATTTTTCACTAACAAATACTTTTTAATATACATTATTTAAACAAATAATTATCTATATTTTTTCATGTTAAATATTTCATTTAAGAAATAAATTTAACATGTAACACTTAGAAAATAATTTAAAATTTAAAAATGTGTCTTTTGAAACCTTTGGTAGAAATAGTATTGAAATAAAAAAAATCATTCCATTCAAACAAACCTCTATAAAACTAACATCGTAAATTACAAATATAAAATTATAATAGTTGAGCCTGTTGAGCCCGTAGCCCGAAAGGAAATTTAACCCCCGTACCCGTTTTTTGGTGCCCGGCCCGAAGACGGGTTTAAGTTATATAAGTCCTTTAGGGATCGTTCGCTTATTATGTAATAAGAAAATAACCTTCTCTCTTACGCTGACGTAGCACTCGTTTTGTCCTAGTCTTTGCAGCAGGAGAAATCACTTCTCGGGAGTGAATTTTTTTATGATTGCTTAATAAAGTAAGGGATGCAAAATATATTTTGCACTTCTTACATGTTCTTGATTGAACTTTGTCAATGACACTAGGACAATATAGTATTAGACGATTCTTGTGTTGAAGATGTAGACTCAGCCGTAGAAATATATTTCGATCGAGAATTTCTTGTTGAAGGCAAGCTGGTTTCTTTACTAGCACTGAATGTAAAGAACGACATCAATGAACCTTTTCCTTTAGTCTTGGAAAGCTCGTTCATTTTCGATTCATAGAGGACATGAAAATCATTTTTTACTTTGATTGAATTCCAGTATAAGTTGCATTTTTGCTGATTTTGTTGTTTGGAAATAGTAGGATAAGATCACTTATATGCATCAAATAGTTTTTCATACAATGATTTTTTGTCCATAATTCTGTAAATGAAAAAATTAAATTTTTATTTTATTTTGAAAATTGTTAAAAGTCACATACCTGATTTTTGTACAATTTTAAAACATGAAGTGAAAAGTTTTTGAAATCATTTAAAAAGTAAAATATTTAAACACATTGTTTTTTAACAAAATTAATTAATAAATTAAATTAAATGTTTTTTTTTGAAAATAACCGTTATAAATTTCATCATATTTTCAAGACACGAATTTAAGGTTTTACTTCCCCACAAATGTTCGACACAATCATGAATTACTGTTTCTGAAGGTTTTTGGCGATGAGAATCCCACATGTCTATAAATGAATTGCAGACGACTTGAATTTGCTTTTGATTTGGGAATTGGTTTTTTATATTACCGACTGATGATTTAGGTTGTTTGAGATTGTTGTGGGGCAACAAGAAACACAACACTGATATTGATAATATATTGGTAATCCTAATTTCTGTGAATTTCTGTAATTTTAATGAAAAATAATGAAGGTGTTGTCTGTGTAAAATCACAGAAAATTTTCAGAATTCTAACTGGATGTAAATTAATATAATAAACCTTAAATCTTAATAATTTATTTTTAAAAATTAAGATATACTTTATTTATTTAAAAAACTTTATTTCCAAAAATATTAAACTAAATATATTAAAGGCAATTTATTCTTTTTATTGATATATTAAAATGGAAGCAGTGTGTTTTGACCCGACCGTTTTGACTCCGCTTATTTTGACCCTGCTTTGTTCTGCATTCCAATTTTTATAATAAAAGTTCATGTTTTTCAATTTTTATAAGAAATGCGAAAAAATATTCATTAAATTAAATTTTAAAAAAATGTGGTCAAAACCGTCCAAAAGAAAAATGTAATTAACTTAAACTAAAAAATGGGTTCAAAACCATCAAAATTAAAAAAAATAATTAAATTAAACTAAAACTCGAGTCAAAACAAATCTGGGTCAAAACGGTCGGGGTCAAAATGGCGGGGTCAAAACAATACGTACCCATTAAAATATATTAAAAAACATCCCAAATAATCTTCCAAAAATTTTAAATTAAACTAAAGTGTTATATCGATAATTTTTTAATAAAATTTGTTTAAACGCTTGATTTTTTATGAATTTTATCGATTTTTTTGGTTTTTTTAAAAAATAAATCACAAATGTATAAGGAAAACATGGAAAAGATATCCAGGGTGAAAGTAATTTGCTCGCTTCCCAATAGTATTACCTATTCACATTTCTATGACATCTATATCACAGGTAATTCAGCCTCCTGCAAGATGTGTCGTGAAAATTCGAGTATAACCTCCGAAAAGCCAGCACAAGCAGTCTAAATCGGCATCAGGATAGCAAACATTCAAAGGTGTCCCAAGGAAAGGAAAAAAATGATATCAAACTAGCTAACTCTTGTGTTGACAGTATTTATAGACTCCACACCAAAGAAGTATCGCATTGATTTGTTCGCTGCACAGAAATGTGAGTAAACACTTGCGTGCAGTCGATACATTTGGCTTCTCCAATTCTTCGAGGACCTTTTTTATTTCACATGGTTTCGGTTTAGCAACCATAAATTTAGGTGATGTCCTCGGTCATCTTCGCCACATTACAATCGCTATCAAAGACGATTTGGTGGAAAACCACAGAGAGACTGGGATACAATGGCTTTTGATGGATGGAAAACACAGTGACACTGCACAAGCACATGTCTATTATTTTTTTCTTCTCTAGCGAACCATCTAAGACAATATTCATGCGCAGTTTCGTGTTAACTGATACAACAGCAGCATCTATTTCGCACTACATCTTTGATGTTCTCCCTCAGCTGTAAAATTTTCATATCACCGTTGTAGGCAACTTTATGCATAATGCCAGATGCATGGTTGCTGCCACTGTCTTCGGTGTGCGACCCACGTGATGAGCTTATTTATCCGCGATGTCCTCAACAACTTTGAATTGCTGAAAACATCCTTCCGTATTCAAGTGAAGTATATTTGTAAGGGCATTGTAAAACGTTTCGGCTAAATTACACGGTGAATAGTATATTTGATCGATTTACCGACTTAAAGAAACACTTGTGAAAGTTCGATGGCTCCGATAATCTTTCCTTGTTAAACAGCGTGGCCAATCTATCTATATTCATCGAAAACCTGAACCTCACAAAAACAAAAGGCAGTAATTGTTCCTCTGTCTACAAAGCACTCTCTAATGCTGTGGTTACTGCTGCTAAAAGTGGTCGAGACAGAGTGGTTACTGTGGCTGAGNCCGCCGCAATCTTCAGCTGAATCATTTTGTGAAACAAGAGGTATCTATGAATGAGATATGTGAAAAATGTCTTTTAAAATGGATGGAGGCTCGGAACATTCCCGATTTCTAGCAATTCGTTACCGACCGCGAATTCCATTCTGTTATTTCCATTCCGCGACGACTGTTACTAATTTTGGAAGACGAAGTAAAGACAATCACTGCGAGTGAGGCTGCAGTTGAAAGGTGTTTAGTGTGCAAAAACTAATTCACAAACCATTGAGATCATCCCTATCTGATGATCTTGTTGATTATATTTTCTTTATTCCTTATAATCATGTGTATAAATATGATTTTTTCGGTCCACAGACCTGTGTGGATGATTACATCAATCCTGATCTAGTTATTACTTAACTGAATGACTAGTGACAGTCTTTCTTGCATGGCTTTTAAAATTGATTCATGAGTGAATATTAATTGTGTTAAGTATGATTAAAAATAAATCTAAAATTATTTTTTTGTGTATTTTTTGTTTAATAAATGTAAAATTTGAGGGCATAAACAGAAATTGCTAATGCTTCTATTATATATTCGTGTACCTTGTTCAACCAATTATGAATTACATGTTCGTTTCTAAATAATTTGATTTTATAACTTTATTGGAGTCTATTTTCATTATTTTCAAGTGTCATGCTCCTTATTTGCATGTTCTTATAATGTTATATGATGAATTAATGAAATGGCCCGTAGCCCGTCGATTTGTGTCCCGTGGTCCGTAAAGAAATGCTGTCACCCGAGAATGGCACCCGACCCGGTACAAGCTCCACACTAGTTGATGATCCAATAGGAAATTCCAAAACATGATCAATAATCGAATTTTTGAAAAAGCATTAAAAAATATTTTTCAATAATATCAAATTATATATATGTGAATTGTTTTATATATATATATATATATATATATATATATATATATATATATATATATATATTTGAAAGAATATTATGTTTAATTGTTTTTATGCTGTTATTTAAAAATAAATATTAAATTTAAATAAATATAAATGTACAGAAAATAAATAAAAATAAATATTAGGTTTTTTAACAGAAAGTATTAAGCCCAATCATAGGAAGACAGAATCTATTCTGTCTGATTTGAACCAACATTTGTAATTATTAACCGTTCCCATCGCTGAGTCTTATTTTACGGGAAATATATTTATTGGGATGAGGCCCATTGAAGGAAGATCAATCAATTTACTTGGAGAACGTATTTTACATTAAGATATTATTTAAACATTAATCAAATTATCATTTTTTTAAATGGAAAAAATAATTTTACAATATTATTTTAAGTCATAATTCGAATTTTTTTTATTCCATCAGATTATTAAAATATGGAAGAAAAATTGAATAATTTAATAAAACATTTTATTAATAATAATTATTAATGTAACAATATTAATATTAATAGTTGTGATATTTTATAATCAAATCAGATGAAAATCGTTACACGTATGAAACTATAAAAGAGGAACACTTTTCTTAAAGGAATATTCTCATTCTTCTCAATACATCAATTGGTTGCAGTTGACCCAAAATTATGGAGTTACTTCCCTTTAAAAACATTTCCTGATGTTCTCGAAATGATTTTTTGATGTTATCAGTTTTCAAAAATCAAGCGATTCATACAAATTTGTGTTAAATAGAAAAAAAATTTCAAATAAATAGAAATTAAAAAAATAAAAATTAAAAAAATGTAAATTATAAAAGAAAATAATTTTTAATAATAAATTTTTACGTTGTTTAATTTCAAAATTGGAAATAAATTTTTGGTGTTAGTAGAACGTGCGCACTCAAAGCATTGTGGCGTTGGTTTGGAATGTCTGCAAGATGGATAATTATAAAATTTTGGTTACTTCGGTGGGAGGGTTTAGCATAAACTAGTCGACGATACTTTTTCATTTGAATCATCGTGTCAATTCGCGATCCAAATCCGAAATAATTGTTCATTAACTAAGAAGTAAAAATGTTGCTTTTATTTATTTTCAATTTTACATTAAATCTGTGAATCTTGGTCCAGATAAGATGTTTTACAGCTGTAATGTTTAACATAAAAACCGATTTCCCCGAACATCAATAATATCTCACAAATGACCCAAGAGAAAAGCACATTTCCTGCTGGATTCATTCCCTTTATTTAAACAAAATCGTCTACGATTTTAATTTTTAATTTCCATTCTTTTTCTGTTAAAAAAATTCAAAATAAAACGACAACTTATTCTCACAAAATTACAATTTTAATTTCAATTCTTTCTTCAAGTTGTCTTTCCCTTATTTTGTTTTGTAGAAAATTATGAATTTTCAAAAAATGCTTTCACGAGGTTTAAAAAATAATCTAGGTTATCTCTAAACACAGTAAAAAATGATAGAATCAACTGAAACCACAAAGGAAATCATAAAGATTAATCCTCATTTGCATAGTTTGATATTTTCATCAATTGAACACACTTTAGATTTACTTGAGCGTATTTTCCGCCCATGATGTATGAATTACTGGGAGGTTTAATTTTGCAGATTTTCTTTAAATTTATACTTTTTTAAATGAAAGTACTTCCACTTTCTTGATCAAAGAGTATATCATTCATATCAAAATGATTCGTCTGAAAAATTATCATCTTTGAAAATTTGCCGCTCTTTTCTTGAGTCTTTTAATAAGATCAGAATGGTCATGAATATCGGATAGGATATGGCACCTATTAAACTCAACTTCTTTTATCGATCTCTGACGCATGGTCAATATTTGGATGATATTGGCTAGATAAGTACCTTTAGAATATGACACTGAGATTGTCTATATTTCTCACAAATTGTAACGTTTAAATTGAGAGTTTTTCGCAGATTTTCGATGGGTTGGGTCTTAGGAAAGGAGGGTAAATCGAACATAAATATTCAACATAACAGTATTATTCCAATAAATAGATTTATATTCTAAGTCATCACAAATTACTTTTCATAAGAATAATCAAAGTGAAGTGTTACAAAAAGACGATTAGTCAAGTAACATTAGATAAAGTATTAGAACCCGAAAATTAGAAAATCAAAAGATATTTTAATTGGACACTAAGATGAAAAAGTACTTTTAAATAAAAAATAGAAAATAAAATTTATGACACGTAAAACTTAACAGGAAATATGTAAAAAAAAGCAGAAATCGATAGGAAAATGATAACTGCCAAAAATAGAAATCGATAAATTATATAATATTTTAATAAATATTCCCATTTTTATTTGTGGAATTCAAATCGAAATCATTTGCAGAATTTTCGTCTGTTATGAAACGAAAATTGTAACCACCGGTGCCGAAACTACACTGTTTCATGAAACCTGTCTCCTAACTCAAGAGTATCCTGGAAGGAAATATGATCATTTTCAATCAACGTTCGTTGAAAATAAAATGAGGGAAAGGAATAGCAATATTTGTATTTATCGGACATTAATCTCGAATTCCCAATGATAAATGGGCTATCATCCATAATTGACATGATGTGTACACAGGCCGACGTATTCCACTGTTTATGTATCGACATCATTAATTATCAAATCATACCTAATCAGAAATTTACCAAATATCTTACGATAAATCTGAATACTTATTTATTTACGATATTTGTTGCTCGAAAACCTTATATCCATTGTCATACACTGGCCTTTTGTGAACATTTTAACAGGTCGTTTTTAATTAAAAAAATATATCAATACAATTATTTTCTTGGACATGTCAACATATTTAACCCAAAAATATAGTCTTCTTCATAGAATATTAACAATCTTCATCAAAAATTTTACTCAATCTTTCCAAAACCTAAAAACTTCAAACATCGGAAAATAGGTAAAAAAATTAAATAACTAAATTTAATTTAAATTTTACAAATTTGTATAAAAATTCGACTAAAATCAGGTTGAGTTACAATAAAGAAAGAATATAAAGAATAGTATAAAGAATAGGAGCAAAACCAGAGAAAGATTTTTGAAAGAAAACATTTGAAGAAATAGATTCCTTTTAATAACGACAATATTTTTTGCATGTTCGAATGTAACTTTTATAAATTATTGATATTATTTTTTTCAAATATAAATATTTAAAGTAAAATCGCAATATATTTTTTCTCTTTTAATAGCTCTCAGTAATAACAACCGAGGTGGAAATTGATTAACTCCATTTGGTGAGTATCATTCAATAGATAATAATTTGTTAATAAAATATAATTTAAGAAAAAGGCCTCAAAGAAAATGAGTACTTATTATAAAATTAATATTTGATACTTTGCATAAAATAACAATGAATACAGTTTTAATAAAAAATTAAACTTGGTAATAAAAAATAATTTATAATGCCAACGACACCTTTATAAGTATAAAGTTTCAGGCGTCACATTACTGTGCATCAGTCTTTCAAAAAATTTTTCGACAGAATCAATTCATTGCTAAAGGTGACTACAGAAGTACCAGCATATTTGTAGGGATTACTGCGTTAGTCAGTCGGATATACCTCGAAGTGGTGTCCTTGGGAAACTTGAGAAATATAGGCTAAATTGTCTGAATTTAGCCGAATGCTGTTTGCATAGTCGAAAGTGATTTTTCATACAAGTGGACTAGTTAACCACTATTAAGGCTTAGCTACGATTCTAGATGTGAAGGCTACGGAGCTCATCGACATTACTGTTTCGAAGCCTGGTGACGCCACGGTCAATGGTGAAATAAAATTGCTATGATATCCGATGAATAAATCGAATTGAACTATTTAGCGATGATGCTTGTTATCAGGTTGAGCATTATTGTATCGATCCCAATTTAGGAGGAGTGGTATTAAAGCACTATCAGTGTTCCAGGACCTCCTAAAAGGTCACAAAGCCTAAAGCCTTTAAGAAGAGAGATAGGGTCATCTTCGAACTTGTAAGATGAAATTGAATGGCATTTCCAACAATTAATTGACAATGCTGCACTTCAACAACTCAATGATACATTCTATCTCAAGTATGTCTTCTCCTAAATTTATTTCCAAATACCGATGTCCAGTTGAGGTAAAGTGATGAAGACGACCACAACTTGTAGTCCAGAACAGAATACTCCCAGAATCCTTTCAGTATCGCCGTTTTGATGACTTCATCCAAGTCGAAGTTACGATAATAGTCATTTATGAAATTAAAAAGACAAGGTCACATCACACATCCCTGTCTGACATCTATTTCCATGAGAAACTCACAATCCAACATAGAGGCAATAAAACTCTCATGGAATTCCTTGATCAGGTAGAGAATCTTGACGGTCAAGCCGAATCTTATAAGGCAGACCCACAGAACTTCACGTGGAACACTATTAAATGCCTTTTCCAAATCGATGAATATCACAAATACATTCTGGTTCTTATAACTTTTTGGTTCGTAAGACTTTCTTTCTGTATCCGCCTGGGTATACTTATAGCTTGTATAGTACCTCTTTTCAGCCGAAAACAAAACTACCAAGGGTCAAACCTTTCTTCCATCACAGGCGTCATTCTATTTACGATAGTTCGTGCAAAAACCTCTGCCGTTGACTTCCAAGAGGAAGATCCCTCTATAATTATTCGGACCAGACCCGCCCCATTTTAAAACCTCTGCAATCACCCCATTTGAGCCGGGTGCCTACCCATTACTCATTTGTGATATGGCAAGCCGTATCTCATTTGTGTTCGGTGGATCTATATCGACACAACATTCCTCAGAGAATCGAGTCATATCCCCTTACTCAATAAGTGGGCGTGCTTCGAAGAGCTTCTGATAATGATTAGCCATCTGACTGTTAGAAACTGATGGCACAGGCGTAAAATGCGTATGAATTTTCCTTTATGGATTCCCCAGCATACGCAATTCTAGATAAGCCACACCTTTCTTCTTGAAGCTTCCAACATTTAAACTTTGTTCAATCTCATTACTGAGATTGATCAATCTTTCTCGCTTCCATTTACAAATGGAAATGGTTATCTTGTTTTGTGTGGCTCTCCAGCATTGCAGATTTTCAAAGGAAGGATTGATTAAAACAATCAACGAAAATATCACAAGCAATGCTGTTTTTTTGTAGTTAATGATTTTTTATTGTATATTTTAAGTTGTTGGGGAGTGGCAGCAAACGCAACCATATCTATGTCTATTTTTGTAATATTATTATTTCTATATTAGTCTCACGACTTATTGGTCACATCACGTATGCTGTTTCCAAAACCAACCGTTCATCCCTGACATTACTCTAAGTGAACAGTTTTTGATTAATAACTTGTAGAAACATCTGAGATGATATACAACCAAATCGAAAGAGTATCTCGCAAAATGAGTGCATGATTTATTCTTCGATAAAAGTTTCAAATCCACAATCTATTTTCGCTGGTGGATCCTTGGAGGAAGTGTCTGACAGTACTAAATGATGATTATGTAGCAAAGTTCACTTGTTATTATTACATGAGTTTTATTGATGTATCATTTACATTAATGTGAGTTTTCTGATATAAGTCAAACGAAATTTGTAAGACGCTATTCGAGCTAAACTTTGAAAAATATTATTTAAAAATTCCTGCATTTTGTTGCGATTTTCCATGAGACAAGTAATGTTGCATTCGTTCAGTATCGAAGTTCAATAAAGTTTCTAATCTTAAGCCAAATAGTTAAAAAGAATCATCATGCACATTTATCTAGTAGGCTCATCTACAGAGATTGGAGCTAAAAGTTGTTAGTATTAAGTTCTACTACAACAGCCTTAGAAAAAAGACACAATTGCCCTCTTTTGTTATTGTCCAATGATAAACTAGTTCTCAAAAATTGCCAAACTTGAATTTCGAGCGGTTTATGGATCGCATACATTATTTGCAATCAAATTTATGATGGCAATAGATCGTTTCTGCGACTCGTTCATTCTACAGTCATTACCCATGAATTTCTAGCCAAAAATTTTATCACAGCGCTAGATAACCCTCTTTTACCTATACTTTACTCATGTAATTTCACTGGATTCTTATAAGACAAAAGACTCATACCGGGCGACACACGGACGACGTAGAGACGATAAAACGTTTAACGACAGAGCAGCTGAAAATCTGATTTCTGATGACTTCATAAATATTTTGAAAGTGATAAATAGGTGTACACCAAATTTTTTAAAATTAACTTCTTTAAAACCTTAGTTCGCATATTTATCGAACATGGTTCATATTTTGTTACTTTGTTCATATTCCTGAAAAACAATATTTCTCGTTTGATGACGAACTTTTTCGAAAAAAAAACAATATAGAGTATAAAAAATAAATTTAAATAGACATATCAAAAAATAATAAAACAATAACAAATACCAATATCTATTAATAATAAATGCCAAAACTCGATACAAAAAATATTTTAACAAATCGAAATATAAATCAATAGAGAAAGTTTATCGCCAAATAGGACGCGCCTAAAAAATTATAAATTAGACGTGCTTTAATCTACAATCTATCATACATTCTTGTTTTTGGTAACCCCTTGCTCTACTTTTTTAAAGGTACCCTAAATAAATTATAAAATCTTGATATCACGATAACTTATTTCCCCAAACCTCTCCTTTAATGTTCCCCCTTGCACCATTTTTCGGAATTGCCAAATCCGCTGCTGTATTCTTTTTAACTAGCGCATTCTACAAAGAACGTGTGACGGTTAAAAATAACAGCAAACTGATTATTAGCATTAATAGAAAAATTATAAAATTAATGTCTATTTTTATTCCTCGATTATTCACAAAATGTCAAAGTTTAAAACATTTTCCATTGGACGTATCGATAAAAAAGCTGATATGAATAAATTGACTTCCATATGTCCCCATATCTTCAAATGACAACAAGAGATAACTACTTTTTATGATATTATAGTGGAAACGATATTATGAGGGTTACATGAAAAGTCTGGAAAATGACACTAAAAACTAAATTTCATTTTGCCTAAAGTTGATAATTCTGTTTTTTGAAAGATGAAAAAATATGAACATTATGTAGCGATAAAATTGCTGAAGAATGTCTTTTATCGAACATAAATTTATACCAAGATTGTAAAAATATGGAAGAAATTCGCTGCCTCCATTAGACTGTTCACATGAGCACTTTAAAGTTTTAAACGTATCGTACAAACATTGAAGATGATCCACACGAGGATTCCCAAAATCGCAACAAGATCATAATATATTCAACAAGTCCGTAATATTATTTCAGATGATCTACGAATGAAAGTTTCATATGTATTTCAGTAAAATGAGTTAGTGACATTTTGTATGAATACTTAAAGAGTATAAAATAGCGGTCAAGATGGATGCCAAAATAACTAAAAAGTAATGACAAATGGATTTGAATGAGATTAAAGTTTGTTCGAATTCTTTTAACAAGAATAAAACTGATTTTCTTCGTCAATTTATAGCTATGGGTGAAAATTGGACTCATTGCTACATACAAGAGAAAATATAATCAAAACAATGGTTAGAAGCTGATTCAAGTTAAACAAAGAAGGTAAATACGGATCCTTCAACAGGAATACGTTTTCAGGAATATGTAAAATGTATTGTGTTCATCGATTATTTAGAGAAAGGTACAATGATTAACTTAGAATGCATGTTTCTTGAATAATTTGGATAAAAAATGCGTGAAAAAGATCTGACTTGAAGTAAAAAAATATTTTAATCAGTTAATGTAAGCATTTTGACTACGGCAAAAGTCAATGAATTGATGTATGAATTGATTGACGGTCCACCACATTCACTACAACTATTCCCAAAACCGAATAAAATGGTTTTTAAAATTGATTGGTGACTAAATTTGTGATATGATATTTCACTTATAATATTTATTATTATTTTTTTCGAAACATATTTTGAAACATAAAATTTCCTGCGAGACAAAGATTCCTCTCAAAAATTCTAAATCTAATTAGAGCAATGGGAATTATCGGTAGAGACGAAGTTCTATAACTTGGAGAACTGGTGTATAGCCCATTGAGGCGATGCTCGGCAAACTTGTGAATGAAGACGACGAGATTTTAGCCATAAAGCGATAATTATGTTCGTCAAAGAAAAGCGGATGGCGAAAGTGTTGATTGCTTCTATAACGAGGTTGGCTGAGAAAAATTCATGATAAATGGATACAAAAATCTTCTCTCAATACGAAACATTATCGAGACAATTTGCTAAGAAATGTTGATTATGTTAAAGAATATGCTTTTATGTTCGTCGATCCAATCAGATTTGTAAAAGATATAAGTGAGAAGTTTGAAAGTAAATGGATTTACGAGTATAGTTTTCAATATGGTTACAAATTGCGTTCCATTGATCATATTACAGCACGAAATAGCGCTCGATAAGTTTCATCTAACAAATTTAGATTCTATGAAAAAATGCTTATGTCAATTCCTCTCACTACAGGAGATCTATAAGATCCAGAGCTCAGTGAAATCTGAAAAAGACAAAGTTGTACGGCAATTTGTTTAAGACTATCTGATTAACTGAATGCCCACTCAAAGATTTCTGGTATTACATATTCGTCAAATGTTGGAGGGAAGGCCCTCTTTTAGATTCAAGTGTTCTAGTCTTCCCCCTTAACAGTATCAATAAATTATTTATCATATCGTTGTTCCTACAAATCATTGATGTACACCAATGCCTTCCTAGTTAAAACATTTCCTAATATAATATTTCCTTTGCTATAAAGAAAATAACAAAAAAATTTCTCACTAATTATCCATTAAAAAAATTACATTTAGAAACATTTGTTGTTTATTTTTGTGATCTTATTATCTAAAGTTGTAATGTACTTAATTAATCAGACAATATTTATTTATTATTATTTATTCTGATACAAGTAGATTTACTTATCAACACATACCAAATTATTAAATCTTAATCGCATATTTCCATATCCGAAGAAGGATATTTCGACGCCGGGACGTTTCGACGCGGGGAAATTATGACGCTAGGACGTTTCGACACCAGAAATGAATTTTTGAAATGAAAAATTTGATATTAATTAAGATTTTTGGGAATTAAGTTTAATAATTTGTTATGAATTAGAATTTTCAGGAATTAAATGAAATAACATATACATTAGTTAGCCATTTTTAAATTTTTATTGCTCGATCTCACAGAAAACAGTTTTAGTTTCAAATTTTTATCCAAAACAGTTCGTATTTCATTATTAGGAATTATATTTTCTTTTAGTTTAATTTGAGATGGTTTTAAATCATATAAATAATTTACAAAATTATTTTTAATCCAATTTAATTCAAATGGTTCATTTAATTCTCGTTGATCCGAAAAGACATTCATCGAAACAGGTGATCGTTGTCTTTGAAATTTATATTTATCTATTAAAATACCCAAAACTCAAAAAAAATTATTTATTTTCAATTTTCATAATTACAATTGATGCAGTTAAAAAAAATTGCAATTTAATCATTAATTTTTTAATTTTCTTTTGTAAAAGAAATTCATTTAATATACAAATATTAAAGACTAACAGGAAAATTTTAAAAATAAAATCTAACACAAATGTGTTAGATCAAGTTAATATTCAATAATTGATTTTTAAGTCATCTTAAGAAATCAATATATACACAAATTTTAATAATTAATTAATTCATTAATTTGAATCTTCCATACATTCTTATTCTCTTTTAATTAAATTTTTAATTTCTTTATGAAAAAGGAATTTAAGTATAAAAACATAAATTTCTTAACACTAACGCTTTTTTTAAATGTTATATGAGTATTTTTAGAAAAACTTTACAAGTTTCGTTTAAAGAGAATAATTTATCAATTTTAATTTTTGAATTTCTTCTTTGCAAAACTTTTACATTATAAATGATTTTAGCAACTCAATATATAAATTAATGCAGTACTAAACTTTATTTAAAAACATAATTACAAAATATAAGAATAAATTAATTTATAAAATTAAAAATATTTAAATTTATTTATAATTATTATTATTTTTAATTATTATTTAAACATTTTTAGAATTAATATTATCTTTAATATTAAAAAATTCTCCAAAAAAATAATTTTTCTATATTTTAATTATCCAAATTTTTAATCTATCAATAAATACAAATATCACAAATAAATTCACACAAAATTATTGGAAACCGAAAAATATCAAAATAAACAATATATTAAATAAAAGAAATTATTTTTTTAATTTGTAATACAAAATGACAATTTATCCAAAAAATAGTTTTTCGGCACATAATTATATTTTAAAATAAAAATTATTCTAAGACCAGATGCTACAATTAATAATTGAATCAATTAATAGTTATTGAAATATATTAATAATTATTTATAATTTTTAATCAAAATTTTATTTATACGTAGATGGATCAATAAGTCTGAGACATGTTCAGCTTCCCGCGTTTTAACTGGCAATACTATTCACATAAACAAATTTCTATAAATATACAATTCCGCTGTTTTAGCAAGTTGTGTTTCTTAATTTATGTTTGGTAGCCATTGAAAGCAGATTAAAAATCATAATTCATAACAAATTGTTTCATTTCAAAAATTAATTTCTGGCGTCGTAATGTCCCGTAATCTTCAATATCATATTTCAAAAATTGAATAAAGGTAGTCGTCATTTCAAACACTGAAATATTAGGTTGTCCTAAAAATTCCCGGTCAAGAATGAAAAATACAATTTTTAATGCAAGAATTTATTTTAAATAAATAACAATTAATCTTCAAAGTACAGTCCATCTTTTTCGACTACTTTCTGCCAATGGTCTGCAAGCTTTCATATCTGGTCAAAGTACCATTCCGGCTGCTTCGAATTGAAGAACTCTTGATATGCTTGTTCAACTTCATCGAATGCTTCGAATCAGCGGCCTTTCAAGAAGTGTTGCATGGATCGGAGGAGGCCATAGTCGGATAGAGCGCAATCAGGGTTGTAAGCAGGATGCAGCAGGATTTCGACTTTATCCAACTCTTGAAACCTGTCGGTGGTCTTCTTGGCGATATGTGGCTTGGCATTGTCTTGCTGAAGCAGTGCATGTTTTCTTTTTATTAAGGCAGGGTACTTCTCCTTGAGCTTCTCGTAGACACGGTCCAGCTGTTGACAATAGAACTCTACATTGATGGCCTGGCCGTTCTGAACCAACTCAAAGTGCACGACTCCCTCAAAGTTCCACCAGACGCACAACATGATTTTCAAGCCAAATCGATCTTGTTTTGAAACTGACTGCGTTACTTGACCCGGTGGAACCCATCGCTTGTTTCAGTTGTGGTTGACCAAGTAGACCCACTTCTTGTCCGATGTCACAATTCGTTTCCAAAAGCGGTCATCTCGTGGATTCTGTAGCGGTTCTCGGCAAATTTGGACTCTTTTATTTGCCTGTGCTTTGGTGAGTTCATGTAGATCTTGACGCGGTTTCTTGTGCACAACATCGAGGTGTTTCAAATGCCAATGTATGGTTGACTTTACAACTCCAAGCTTAAATACCAAATCGCGAGTGCTTGACGAAGGCTTCATGTCCAACTCTGCTTGCAAGTCATCGCTATCCAATTTTGTTGGTCGTCCAGAACTAGGATTGTCATTCAAGTCAAAGTTGCCTTTATGGAAACACTTGAACCAATCAATTGCCGTACTTTTTCCGACCATTTGTGTACCGGCAACTTTGCAAATTGCCTTGTCAGCATCTCGTGTTGTCAAGCCTTTCTTCCAGTAGTGACGCAGCAACACACGGGTTTCAAGCTTTGTAATCTCGTAATCCATATAACACTATAAATAAATCGACTATAAATATATATATATATATATATATTTATATATATATATATATATATATATATATCAATATCAAATGAATAATGCCAAAAAAATTGCAAAAAATTATATTTTCATTATTGACCGGGAACTTTTATGACAGCCTAATACTTATAACAAAATGTTACATCTTTCATTTTTTACAATTTTTAGTAATTTTTGTGTATAAAATCAAATTATAAAATATTTAGAATTCAAAAATAACCCAGGCGTATTTAACTCGAATCTCCGTATCTTATGTTGGAATAGAAATAATAAAATGTTACTGATTCTTTTGGATTTTTCCATTTCTTTCTAAGACGCAATATTTGAGAAATAATTTTAAAATAAATCGTAAAAGTGTACATCGAACAAAAATCGTTCTATAATAAAATATTAATATAATCTTTTATGAACTAACAAATAGAATTTCAGCATTGAAATTGTAACAACTCATTATATAAAATAATTGAAAAATCCATTTATAACAAAATACATAACAAGTTTACTTCAAATTCAGTGTAAATTTCTAATGAAAATCCATGTTTAGTTCCAAATAATGAGACTTTTGTTCCATATAAATGATATAAATTAATAATATACAATTTTATAATGTTTTTATGGTGAAAATTAGAACGATTTTTAAATTAAAATCGTTGTAAAAGAACATCTTTAGTATTGCATTTATTCATTTAGCACCAGTTAATCAATTTTAGCAACCCGCTCATTTATTTAAATACATTTTAGAGGCAAAAGTATGCATTATTTTTGAGATAATAACCAGTAAACAATTATTGTTAAGAATTAATTAATGATTATCATTAAAAATGAAAATAATTATATCATTTATAGTTCGTAAATTTGAGTGTTTCTTTTTATCATTGTAGGATATTTTTTCCTAAAAGTACATCGGGCATCAAGTGAAAACAGTCATGTGAAATAAGAGAGAAATATTACTGTCAGATGAAATATATTCATATTTATGTGTTATACCTATAATAAAAATAACAATCAATCACCGTTTTTTCAATTGATTTTATATTCAAGTTTATTAGTATCAATAAATTATCAGTCATAAAAAAATCTATCTTTACATTTTTATTGTCTCCAGTTGTCTTTCCTAAAACACGTCTTGGCAAAGTCTTGGCAACCTGAACAGACGAATATAAAATAATAATAAGATAATTATTTCATTGTAAAAAATCAAGCATAAAAATGCTCAACAATTGACTACACAGACATGCTGGAGAACGACATTGGCAATCAATATCCATTGAATCAGAACATGAATCCTATTTAATGAGCCTTTATTCTGTACCCAAGTATTTATCAAAATAAAAGTCAGATATGAATTTTCACTAAATTTTTTTTTATTTTCAAATAAGACATTTTATTTGACATTTCAATAAAGACATTTTTACACATTTTGAGAGAGATTTGTTCCAGTGTGAATCAGTAAATAATGAATCAATAAATAATAATAAACATCTGAAAATTCACGATTAATGACATTAACTGTAAAAATGAAGGTCAGTGGGCATGAAATATACATAAATGAGGGATAATTATTGATAAAAATGAAAATAATTATCCATTTATATCGTACTTGATAACCAAAAGTGAATGAAATATTGTAGACTCCCGTAAAACATTCCATGTTGCATGAAATCACTTCATTCTAACCAGTGGTTCTCAAAGAGTTGGTAGCGACCACCATGGGGGTCACAAGCAGGATTGTCAGGGAGTTGCAAGGCCATTGTTTTAATTAAAAAATATGCATCTTATTAGTTTTTTGATTCATTATACAGTCATACAGATAAACCATCATGAAGGGTGTGAACGACCAGCATGGTTTTCTGTTACAATAATCTATGTGCATATGAGAGTATATTAATACCCTCTCACAATGGTTTGCGAAACCCCACTGTGTAGTAGTGGGTGCATGTTCATTTCTTTGTCAACATTTCTTTGCCTGAATTAACGTACACTCGTGCAGTGTAGCTTTCGTGTCTTTATGGAAACAGTACACACATTTGTCTGCGATTAGTCTTACAACACTTACGTGCGTTCCTTCTTCATTACCAGCGTGAATTTGAATTTTGCAATTTACTTATCGACTTGGTAAGTACATATTTTAATAAGCTGTTTGTGCCAAGACATGAATGTTACATACTCACTTTTATAGAAACTTGTTATTGAACTACCTCATGAGCAAAAAGTGAAGTTACAATGAGTCCTTCCTCAAATTTGGTTTCACCAGCATTCTTGAAAAGGGTGTCACGAAACCACAATGTGTAGACAGTTTGGTGTAACGTTTTCTGAAGTACATGGGTGGGAGTCACGGCAAGATATAATGAGGAAGGGAGGGTTCGTCTTTCGTAGTTGATTGAGAACCTCTGATATAAACTCTCAAAAGTCAATTTGGTCCTCTCGGACTGATTTATGCAATGAAATAGTTTAAAGTTAAGTAATAGTTCGTGCATTTTAAACTCAATTTTCAAAATTAAATTTTAAATGTCATTTCAAAGATTGTTTTTGTACTTGAAACAAAATTTAGATGTCCTTCAACTCTATTTTCATACTTTTTAGACTCAAATTAAAAAAGCGCCTATTTCTGACAAATCATTTAATCGATATTTTAAAGCAGTCGAAGCTATCAAACCCCTTTGAAATGTTTATGGTTGAAACACAATAAGTGTAAGCTGCACAAAACATTTTTTTAATTTAAAGATAGAACGTTGGAGTTGAGAAATGCGGATCTTCTACAAAAATCAGACTTGTTTTATTAAAGATTTCAAATACTGAAGCTGCTTTACATGACTCATTTTGGTTACTGAAGAATACAATGTCTTATCAAAAGAAATTCACGGAACTGACGCTCGAAATGTGAATTGCAGCCATTTTGTAGAACAGAAAACTCATCGTTTGAATTAAATAAAAAGAGATTAAAAAATTTTTAAAAACCTTGCCTTCATTATTTCTATATACACCAAAATCATTTGCAAACACCACGGAAAATGAAGGGAAGGTTTTTTAAAAAAAATTTTACATCAAGATAACAAGAAAGATCATTTGTTTGCAAAGGGAAATGAAAGCGAGAAAAAGGTATATCCTTACAGCACATACAGCGACCAAGAACCTTAAATTTATTTAGTATATTTTTTAATTATTTATTTATAAAGACAATTAGATTCAATTAGGGTTTATTTGAAGAATCTTTGCACTTTGAATGTCATTATACAATTTTGATATAAAAATCGATTTATCTACAAAAAATCATTGGATATTTTATCTTCCCAGAGTCGATTTTAAACAAATATTACATCCTTTTTTCGTCTCATGATGTACCCGATCATTTGAGTAAAAATAATTTTGAGAACATTTCGATTTAGATATTTTTAAATATCTTTTATAAAAATTAAAGCCTAAAACCGAATCTCAATCATCTTTAATGTTTGTTGGGACAAGAGTTAATACAAAAGAGAATTTTTCTGTGAATAACTATGTTTCTGAAAAAGAAATACTGAGGATCAAACTAATATCAGTTTTAATATTTCAATTACAGCTAGAGTCTTGATAAAATAATAATTCATTGAGACCATTCAATTTTAATTAACTCATTACCTGATCAATATTTCTGCGAATGAATGGATAAAACTGACGAATATTTTTGCAAGAAATTAATTTTTTCATTGTTTAGAAAAACAAATATTAAGTGTAATAAAAAGAAACCCATAATTTTAATATGAAATTGAAGCCTTCGTGCAGCACAGCTAAAATGATCTGAATTTAGTGTATTATGCATTGTTTTGTTATACAACTTTTTGTCATTTTGAAGATATTTTCATTATGCCTTTCTTAAAGATATCTTTGTAATTATTGGCTAAACTTCTCTTCAAGAAAAGTTATCGCCAGAAAAATAATTCATCATGAGCAGGAACAATTGCTATTTACTTAGTTCCAGGTCCAGATTAAAAAGGTTGATGCACAAGAACATTCCAATTACGTTCCAGGAACTTCTGGTAAAGCAATATTGATGTATATAACAAGGCGTTGTCCTGATGGAACACAATCTTTATCATATTGCTCAAGACTGGACGATTGATTCCTTCAAACGCCTTATTGTTGACAGTGCTAGTCTGAATTAACAGTTAGGCCGTCCGGGAAAACCTCATAGTGTATGATTCCCTGTCAATCCTCCAAAACACAGCAAAGCCTTCCAGACTATCAATTTTATCTGATTTGCGATTTGCACCAGCTGAACACACACGACTGCTTTCGCTTGAAGTTGTCCTAAGTGACTCACCTTTCCTCACCAGTCACCATTCACTATCGAAATGTGTTGATTTTTTTGCGATTCAGCGGCGATTAGCATTATAAAGCTTTTTCTTGTATCCATTCTTATTCATGTGATTCCAAACAATCTGTTATGAAGTGTTTAACTCCTGAGCAATCTAAACGGCACTGACATGACGATCTGACTTGACGATTTCCACTATCTAGTCCACATTTTTGACCATGGGTCTTCCAGAGCGTGGTGCATCTTTTACAACAAAATTACCAGAACGGAATAGACAAAACCGAAATTACGTGTAATTGGCTCTTGAAGTACAAACTACATGACTACAGACATAGTTCAAAATTTAGGCCGCTTGGTTTGTTGTTTCCCATTAGTCAAAGAAAAACTTTAAAATATGAAGTATTTTCTCTTCGTCATTAATGCACACTAAAATACCGAATACAAAAAAACAAACATTGCTGAGAATGTTTTTAGTACGAAACCTTATCTTTCTAACGTCATTTGACGCTAACTGATAGGAGAGATAAAGTCATTCATTCATATTGTCAACTTTTGGAAAAGTAATAGATTACTTTTTACTACACCTAATAGCATTATTATACATCCATCTGACTGAAATTAAAACAAAATATTTTGGAAAATGGGCAGCAGTGGCGTAGCAACTGCTATTGGCGCCCGGGCCTGTCCTAAGATTTGCCGTCCCCTAACCCTAATCTTTGGTAACAAATATGAAGTGACGATATTCTTTCCTAGCTTAACCTTTACCAGATGTTCACGTAGTACAAGGTCATACTTCGCCAACATTAGAACAAATTCCAAAAGTTTTTTTCGATTTTTCTGGTCTCCGTCTTCGTGAATGTCTTCCCTTTGGCCGCTTAATGTCAATAATATTATCTACACAGAATTTCGCGCACATTTCTTAGTCTCTTTCTCAATTAATTCTTCATCTACTTCGATTATTGTCTTTCTTTCAGCGAGAAGAATCTCTAGCTTCTTCTACTTGAGGAATGTTTAGGCATGCGATGTGCTAACTTCATGTTCATGAACTTTAGGATCCAATTTCCACCAGTTCTTAAAGCCTTCTTCAGCAGAAAAATTAGACAGTCCAACTGAAAGCAATCTGCAGCAAAAGCAGAACAGGGCCTCTTTTGATGGATTATATACCAACCATGTTCTCATACTTTTCTCTCCGTTCCGAAGATCACGAAAAAACATTTTTTGGTTAGCTTCTTAGTGCCACTTTTGTTTTCGTTCCTTGTCACGGTACTTCTTTGAATTCAAAATGAAAGTGCTGCACAGAAGTACATCCTTGGCGAACAAGCACAGTGTGAATTTCATGGTTAATCTTAACATGTAAAAGACCAATGTCAGTAAAATCAGTTACAAAGTCTGTTTTCAGAAAGATTAGTTTTTGGCCCCAATTTCACGCTCACAAACTTCTGCATTAATGACAATTTCCGTCGCTTCTATGATTTCAATGCCATCTTCGCCTTCCGCTTTAGGAGTATTGAATTCAAATGTAGTATTAGTAATATAAACTTCATCTAAAAAGAATTTGTGCATCGCTGGTTAGAGACATATCTTGCAGCCTATTGGCAGTTTTCATTAAATGAAGCATCATTTTAACACTCTGTTATAGCCAGCATTTCTGGTCAGATTTTTCTTCGTTTTATTTATGTGTAATATTTTTTCCATTCACAAATGCCGCTCCCTCATGCTACGCCACTGATAGGCACAAAAGATTCACATTATAATTAATTTCCGTTCATCAATTGTTCAGAACATTGAGACAATTTTCATTAGAATTTTTATCATAATCACATTAAAAGTCATCACAACTCTAGGTAAATCGTTCACCGTTTGACATCGCTCTAATTGGGATTTTTATTTCTATTTTTAATCATGATTATTCGAACATTTTTTCTAAATCTTTTTACAATATTTAATTTCTAAAAATATAAATTAAAAATAATATTTTAAATCATTTTAAAAAAACTGTTAATAATAAAAATTTATAAAAATGAATTTAATTTAAATCGAATTAAATGCTTTTCTTTTAAAAAAAATATTACTGTATTTCTTCTAATAGAGCGACATGTCGTTCTAATTTTTCATATGGTTTTTCACCGTGGTCATTCAAAATGTCCAAATTCAAAATTTTTAAATTCGATATGTAATTCAAAAATAAAATACGTAGTGAGCCTAACATAAAAATAATAATCAGATTCTAATGAAATTTATTTTTCATAACAAG
>MQRK01137952.1:0-10612 GCA_001938485.1 Girardia tigrina | reverse complement strand
AGATACGCATTTCTAAAAAGACCTAAATTATAATGTCTTCAAATAAACAGTTAACATTGAACACCGTTTCACATAAATTTTCATTGTTTTAGATGTTAAAGCTTTTATTATATTTTCTTGACACAGAACAACCGTGTACACAAATAAGTGTTTCTAATTTATTACAAAATTGATTCAATTTTTTATATCAAAATTACGTATTGTTTCACAAAACATTCTTTAGCGATTTATTAAATCATAACAACTATTTTCTTAGAACATATTAAACTCTAACCATAACCTTCAAACTTTGTCAATAAAGTGTTTGAAACATTTTTTCCTAAAAGATAATTTTTATTGCATATAAAAAGCATATTGTTCTTCACATTTAACATCAAAACTTATTAATAAGGAGAAAATCAAGTAAAATATTTATTTACAAACTCATATCAAATAAAAAAATTTTTTGTCGCTGTAAAAAATATATGATATATATGCAATTTCAATATTTCATTGTTTAAATTTTTAGCTTTATTAAAATTCAAGTAAAAAATAACCGATTTTGTTTTATGCAAAAAATAACGATTCCTAGGAGTAATCTGGATATCGGTAGGGTGACATTTGCTGGTATTCGAAAGGGACAATCCTGTATTTTCGTATCCAGCTCAGGATGCGATTTGTCCTATATTTGTTTCTTAGATAATGTTAAGGCTTGTTTTCTAAAGAAATCGCTAAATCTTCCTTTCTTTACTAAATGATTTTTTCTTCCGAAAAAATTGCTAGTTGTTAAACTACAGTTACTTCCCCTTTCTAGGACTAAATTCTCAAATTTTGTCCCGTTAAATAGTTTTTTATTATAACGGCTTATTAAATTAAACTTTAAAATACAATAATTTAAATTTATATTTTTCATCAATAACTCCTAGCACCAGGTTGAGCTGTCTGTTAAAATGATACGTCCTTGTTACCAACACGTAAACTTTGTTGAATCAGAACACATATTTTCAGTAAATATGACTGATCTGTGCTAAAATCTTTCACCAAAGCGTCCTTCACTTATACTACATTTCCAGGAACTGGATTAAACGAAAATATTGGTTTATCTTTGGGTTCAAAATTCATCATCTTTGTTAATTCACCCTCATAAGATTTAGGACCTGCCTTCTTCCATCAACATTTTCAAGAAGCCTTCGCAGTGTAAGTTCATTGGCATGCATCATATAGATTAACCACTGAACAGGCCTTTCAAGATGTTATATTTTTCGAATAATTCTGTTCTATTTACCGGTGTTGACGGCTGTAATATCACAAACAATGGATTGTAAGGTAGTTAACGATTCATTGTCTGTAATTACCGATACTACCTCTCTTGAAACATCTTCTGACTTTCCTGAACTTGGAACTACGTGATCAATATAATGACCATCTGGGAAAGAAACTAATACGTGATTGTTCTTCCTTAAACTTCCTTCGAAGAGGATTATCTTTAAGGAGCGTTTCGTCTGTTCTACCGACAAAACCAAGATATAATTTCACGATTGCTCTCTTGAACTTCTGTACATGATGCAGATCTACACAGCATTCGCTGGCGCCGTAGTTTTCTCAGATCCAACGCATTAGTAGGATTCAGAAGTTCAAGATCCTTCAACACTGAATTGATAATGAGGCAGGCGTCTCGATTGCTGATATTGACCCTGTCAGTTGACTTACATAACTCAGGGTACGGATGTCTATTTTGAGGAGCTCTACTAATGTCTTCTTCTGTTCATCTAAGCTAGAGCTGTGATAGATCTCCTCGCCGTGTTCACATTCATCATCAGTTCCATCATGAACATAAGCTGCTGCTGCCTTCATCGCCTGAACTTTAGATTCTTCTTCAAATCTCTTTCCCCGTTCCTTTCTTTCCTGTGACCTTGCAATCGACTCAGTTACTGGTTCGTCAACCTTTCCAGTTATCATTCTTCTTTCTGTCTTCTGTTCCAATCAAAAATCCTATTCGAGTGCCGAATGTTTCTTATCGATCGGACATTGACAGCCTCTCCTCTCTAAAATACTCAGGTCGATACATCTACATGAACAGATATCAAACACTTTGGAGAAAGTCTCCACGATCTACTGGTAGCTCGCAGATTTACGTCGTGATTCCCAGTATTTTGTCAGGTCATTACCTTTTTGAATAAGTCTTTGAACTTTCTTTACAACACTTTCATACTCTACAGTCGGTATGCTGGCAGTAGTATATATATTAATAAATTCTTATCTCACCCAGGCCAAGATTGCCGAAATGCATCTAAACATCCTACCACATCCCCCCCCTATTCGCCGGATCTGGCTCCCTCAGACTACTATCTATTTTCACCAATGAAAGGAGCTTTGAAAGGTCAGAACTGTGCATCTTCTGAGGAGGTTCAGGAGAAACTTCAGGAGTGGTTGAACACCATGGTCGGATCCTTCTTCGAGAATGGTATCAATAAGTTGCCAGGACATTGGCAACGTTGCATTGACAATAATGACTGCTATTTTGAACACTTGGCTGATGATGATGAATGATTGGACATTATATTTGATAGTTTTTTTTGTTATTTTCGGAAAAAACTTAGTTGACAACCCTATATATTGAGACATTTTAAACGATCTTTGGAAAAAGGTAAAATTAAACTCAAATATATATTGTTTAAAAGATTAATTTGAATTTGAATATTTTTCTAAAAATTTTGTTTTCGAAATTCGATTTCATTACCAGTTTTATAACTAGACATAAACTTACTCAATGTATTCTTCTTTATTATCTTCTGTGACTAAAATAGAATGTCCACCAGGTTTCAATTCTTGAGTTTCCAATTTTCCAAGAATTTCAAAATCAGCAGAAAAATACAATTCTAAATCACATTCGTTTAAATCCATTTCCCTAAAATATGGACACCCGTATTATTTTTAATACAATAAAATTAATTCAAATATTTTGATTAAATTCTTTAAAATATAACTAAAAATTATGAGTTCATTATAATAATAACATTTTTTTCATTATTTTACCCTAAGTAGTCATAACATTTTCCCCCCGAAAGTCACATAGAATTTAAAACGGATAATGAATTAAAGCTAGTACAACTTTGTCCACTTATTATAGACGAAATTTAACAGAAATGCCTCAAAAAATGATGTAAAGATAGAAAAACAATTAAACTATGAACAATGCGATATATATTGAAAGTAAAGTCTCTGTCATCAAAATAAAAAATATGATAAACGATAATTATCGACGATATTTAAAAAGAAAATAGAAGAAATTAAATGTTTCGATTTGAGGTTAGCAAATTTTTATCAGCCATTTCTTTTAACTATATGGTTTGTTTACGTTCCCGGAAAAGACAATGTTATAAATAGAGCTAGGACAAAAATAAAATAGTGACAATTCTTTAAATAGAAAAAAAACATTGCTGAATCGCATAATAATTAACTACTATCAAGGTATCCTGTCCTAAGACTGATTAACATCACAATAATTTAATAAATCTAATAACACAAGAAATTAAAATAAAACAATTCATTTTAATCAAGATTTTAACTGCATATATTTATTTAGTGTTTTTAATTAATGAAATACTGCTGCCTCTCCGCCTACTCAATATTATAAATTCATGGTAAATAAAGGATAAATAAATATTATAAATAAAGGTATCATGATATTCATTTTAATGAAATTCATATATATGAATATATATGGTGCATATAGAATGTTGTGTATAGAGAGGTTGTTGGGGAAGATTGATGAAATACATTAGGACACATTGAATAAAAAATGATGGCGAGTTGTCTAGATTGGTGGCAGGAGGTTAAGAGAAGATATGCATGAGTTGTTGAAATGGGTGGATGATGAATAAGTTGAATTTGAGATGGGATGAGTATATGGGCAGGTGGCTAATTAATGAAGTTGCTATGCGGTGGATTTGAATTGAATGACTACATATATATAAAAAAATCTGGATTAAAATTGTTAATTTTATTATGTTTTCAGAATTTCAGTTTTCAAAATCGATAGTATCACAAGTCCTAAATGGTTATATTATCATTTATCTATAATGTTATTTTCATTAGTAATGTATTCTTATGTAAGGTAACAACCTCTTCCTTGATCAACTTAAAAGGTTACACTGACTCTCTTAGGATATTATAAATAACAACTTTAAAAAAACAATTAAATATTACTATTGTGATCGACTGTATTGTACACGAATATTCAATTTTACACAAAAAGGCGTCATTATTACCTTCAAAAAATAATATCAACCAATTATAAAACCAAAAAATGGTTTCACTAAAATTTGTTCAAAGATTCGACAAGAATAAATGTAATTTATTATTAAAAACCTACAGGAATGTTATTTATTACTGTCATATGAAATAGACTTTGAAAAAGGTTTTTCATATGAATAATTTATTCACAACATTCTGTCACCAGATTATAATTTATATAAATATAATCGGTCACAAAAGATTTTATGTCTTGTTGAAAATATTATATGGGAAAAATGTTTTTGTTGGCATGTGGATAGAAAAATATTTTTCATACTATTAGAAAACAGTTGTCGAATAATCGTCCATATTGTTACTTGTCTCCCATAGCGTCATGCGAACAGACTCTTGTTTTAATAAAAAGAAAGAGATATAAACTGAGAGCATTCCACATAACATGAACACTTTAACTATCACTTCTCTGCAACAATTAAACAGTAAATAGATTTCAATATGCTGTAAACATATTTTCAATATACACTAGCACAATGTTTTGCTACATTCTAGTTTAATATATACACATTTTATTATCGTTATTATTATGATTATTATTATTTTATGCACATCGAAAATAAGTACTTGATAAATTTCAAGGAATTATAATAAAGGTAATCTACAGCTTCTATGTCTTCCAGAGTCGGCTTTTTATTGAGCATCCGCTTATAAAATGATAATGTAAAGCCACTGTCAATGAATTTACCATGGAATAGTGCCATTGCAATAAATCGACCAACAAACCTATTTCATAAATCAAAAATTATTATTATTATTAATATTATTATTATTATTATTAATAGTAGTAATAATAAAAGTTAATAAAAAATTCCAATTTTGGATGACATAAATCGAAATTATTTGAATAACAAAATAAGAAACCTCAGTGAAAGAACATATCTAACAAAATAATTTTTACTTAAAAATAATTTTTTCACAATTCGATACTGCTGATATTTAATAATATAACCTAAATATAATGTAATGATAATTCTTCGATCGAAAACAGCTACAGACTTATAATATGTAAGTTATCGTTTTTATTTTAATCTTTACTGAGATCAAAGTGAATCCATATTGAATATGTTGACTTTCTTTTTTTATAGACTGAGAAAAGCAATCACGAGATGAAAGATCAGGATCACAAAACTACTCCTGCGCGGTAATATTATTCTACTTTTTTGCCATTGAATCAGCAGTTACACTATCATCAAAACGTTTCTTCATCCGTTACAAAGAAAATTCCAGTAGTTAAGAAATGATATGATTTGCGACATGGGTTTTCGAACATTTATTTTCGTTACAATTTGAATTGCCTTTTGAACAACTCTCAACCAAGCTTTCAAAATTTGACATCTTTCTAAATTGATAAATTTTTGTTAATAAACAATTATTCGAACAAATTTTTATTTTAAATCATTTCAGAATTTATTTTTAAAAATTCTACTTATATAATTTCGGTAATAATTTTATCTAAAAATTAATTTAATTTTAAAAATGATTTTATTTAAAGAAAAACATTTATTTATTTAAAATTAAAAACACGTTAAAAGTTATTTACTTTATTTAAATTTTTGATATAAAAATTTGAAACAATTTAATATTTTAAAAGTTTTTTAATATCTTATGTTGAAATTTAACATGTAAACTACGCTCGAATTTTTTATAGATTTTATTTATAGATTTTTTTTATTCATTGTGAACATCCAAAATACCAATTTTCCATCTGGGTGGGTGAAACACGTTTACAAATACTAAACTCAGCATACAAAATTCAACATACCAAATTTAAAATATTCCTCACAGTCATTGAGACGTGAAGGATCATTTAAAAAACAATTTAATAAGTTCTTAAAACATTTTCAAAAAATGTAATCCAAAAATTATGTGACGCAAATATATATTCACACTTATTTTTATACCTATCACGGTAAAAGAATCTATAAATATATCATAATTATTCTTTTGTATCCCGTATAAAATACACTATTGTATAAAAAATTGAATTAAATATCTTTATAAATAGACATCAGAATGTTTTACAGTTGATAAATCAGAGTAAACAACTAGCTAGGTTAAGTCTAGTTAGTCTACAGAAACAAAGTTGACAACTTAATCGGAAAGTTGCGGACAGAAATGGAACAAGGTGGTAAATATGTTTTAGAATGAAGAAAATTAATTTATATAAAATCCGAAATTACAAATGGAACGACCTTAAATATATTAAGTACAATTACATATTTATTAGATTATAAAACCCCTGAATTACGGCATTGTAATTTAGTGCAGTTTCCAATTTAATAAATTATTGAGTAATATTTTGCTATTTATTTTAACTATAGATAGTTTGACATGGAGACAACAGCAAGTATTTGAAACAACCTGGCGCCACAAAATTTCAGTTGACATGGAGATCTAAGCACTTTATTACGAATTGCCAGCCAAATTTCAAGGTGAAACTATTTCTGCATCGAGATTTACATGTCCCATATTAAAATGTTAACAACATCATGCTCAGTTTTGGAGACAGAATTAGGAAGGTCTTTGTAAAGTTACACCGAGTTCTGCCTATCCAATGAGGATGTGTGTTGTTTACTAGTCTCATGTTAACTGTGATCTGTGATTGGTGACTTCACAACTTTATACATGTACACATGTGTGTCATGTCTTGTTCCTTTTCTGCTTTGTATGATTTTAGTCATTTACTACTTCAAATTAACTCCTGATTATAAAGAGAATTTCTTTGAAAATGTCTACCTTCGTCAAGCGATGGAAAACTCCAAAATGTTAGAAAATTACATCTCAGAAATGAATTTTAATGTCTAATCCAATTCCACTAACGAAATTTTTTTGGAATCTCCAAGCAAATAACAAATAAGAAAACGCGGAAACAAGCTCATGAAAAAAAAATGTAAAATGATCATTTTTAAATTGTATCATGTTTATTGTCAGAGTGTTTAATAAGTGTTCAGTTCAGTCTGGTTTCCTATATAGATATTTTGGCTTCAAATGTTTAAATGATTAGCCATGTGATTTCAGTACAGAATATGAGGATACTGTTATAACGAATAATTACGTAATTCAAGAAGATTTGCTTTGAAAACTTTCGCTAAACCGGTCAAGAATTATTAAAAAAGATTGTCTCTGAATAGTTTCGTTTTTAAAAAAAGACGATCAAATTTTTTATCTGAATTGTAAATCGAATTCCGATTTTATTTGACAATTTAAAGAATTGTTTTCTTTTTTATTTCTCGTTCGAATTTATTTATTATTGAATTGCCACGATTTCTTTGTCAAGTATCTTGATGGCATAATCATTGGAAAAAAAGGAAAAAATATCGTCGAATACAAATGATTATTACTATTAGTAATAATATTTAAATAAATATGAATTTGAATTCGTATTAAAAAAATCAATCACAAATTAATTAAATAATACAAAATTCCGCTAGATCGAGAGGCATTGACAGCTGCAGTTTTTAAACTCAAAATCCATTATCCCAAACAGACTTTTGACTAAAATTTTTTATATTTTTAAATCCGACAACGTCAGAAAGAGAATATCAGTTATTTGTATTTGACGAACCACAAATAGTGTCCGTTTTTTTCGTCTTGTACTGCTTATAATCATTAAGTTAAACTTGTTACTTACAATATAGATATTTTAAACGTTCGTTTATATTTTTTATATTTTGTATTGCTAAGCTCATTTAACTTATCCGTTAAATTAGCTTAGCAATCTTTATCTTACATAGAATCACTCACTTGTTATTACGATTGATCTGGTAAATGATTGATTCTATATAGTCTTCAAAAGACTGATATTGCTGAACCAGGATTTACAGGAAATTATTAATTACAAATGTTGCCACCATTTAAAAATGTACCGTTAAGCAATATGGTACCACTATGTAGTTAAATGAATTTAGATATATCAAAAAATGACATTGTTTATACTATTGGTCCATATTTAAATAAATGCAATGACGGTTGATAATACACTGATGAATGCTAAAGAAAATTTTGATGTTTATAAAGGTACCAAATAAAGAATTTACACAAAATATAACAATATTTTTAGATAGTGAGACATTGATAAAACTTCATGGATCCAAAACTTCACGGGATACAAACAACCGGAACTTCAATTACACAGAAGCCACGTACACAGACACGTCATCAGTATGGTCACATTGAAAATGTTATTATGAACTTGTATGAGTAAGGAATTGTAGAAAAAATGCCTAATCATAGAATATATCAAAGGTGAGTGTTTGGAAGAAAGACAAATGAAATTCATGGCAGTTTTGATTTGAGGTTGCCAAACCAAGTCATTGCGACGTCAATATTTCTGAAAAAAAATTTGGATGAAATCCAAAATGAAATTAAATGATTCAGCTCGATAGCTTTAAAAAAGTATAATTTGGAAAATCTTCCAAACTAAAAAAGGAATTTTCCAGAAAGACAGAATGGTAATGTTTTAGAAGAATGTGATGTGAATTAATAGAGGCACCGACAAAATTTCAATAATTTATGAATGATGTACTTGATCAAATGTTCTGAAAAAAGCTGAAGTATGTTTAAAAAAATTTTGATATTCTTGTAATAGTGTACAGATAAAATAAAGGTACTGTAAATATAATGTCACAAACAGCCATAGTGTTTTCTTTAATTTAAAGTTCAATAGATTTTTTTCCAGGTAAAATATTTTTCATTATGAAAACGAATTTTAAACTAGACATCATAAAGATAGCCTTCAATGCCTGAAAGTTAAATACATAGCTTTATTCTGTGGAAAGATTTTGCACATATATTTCGAGCCATTTAACAGTCAATGTGCTGAAAACCTAACTTTTGCTGGAAAACTTTATATTTAATCGAAATCTTTTGAATTTCCTTAACTAAAAATGACCAGGCTTTAACAATTTGATGTCAAATAAACGAAACATTAATCAGAAACAACCACTAGCAATTATTTCACATTAATCAACGCGGACGTTATCTATGCGTCTGATATAATGTGAACTGAAACGGATTTAAAATACTTGAGATCTATTCGATGTAAATCAACATTCGATGAACTGAACTCTTTGGAATTCATCACTTCCTCGGGTAGTTTTTGAATAGGTGTTATTGCTTTTCTTTAATCCTTTTATCAAGTACTTCCTCTCAATTTTCCGACACTTTTAGAATGATCAACCATACTATCAGTTTGGAAGAGTTTCTCTGATCAGGTTTTGATATACTTTTCATTAGGTAGCTCGACATTATATTTTCTTTCATTTTCCATGGCCTTTATGATCTTGATCTGATTCGAACTACGACACTGAACTTCGGAATTCAATTATATATTACCTAACGTCTGATATGGTTCACTTTGAATTTTTACGGTCATAAAGAATGAAGCAAAAATATGATTAAATAACATGTTAATATTTTTCAGATTTGATTAGCCATGACTTTTCAGACACCCTGAATATATACAGTGGTAGGTAAAATATTAAGACCATCTACGTTTTTGTAAACTTTGTTGCGTGTCATATGGAATTTATTAAGAACTTATTGAATTGAGTTATATTGTACCAAACATCAAAATTTAGAGAAGAAATACATAAAATAGCACAAAATTAATATTAATTCAGTCCTCCACAAGCTTTAATAATGGTTTCAGACATAGAGTTAGCATAAACCAAGTAAAGTTTCTTTATGATTTCATTCATCCTAACTATCTTTATTGTTTTCTTCCACTCAGCCACTGATGATCAATGCTTTTGTAAGACTGTTTTTCTAAAAATATCTATACGTTTTCGATTGGAGTGCATTCTGAAGTGTTTCCAGGTAAACTCTGCAGATGGTTTTGGTTTACCTGAAACCCAGCTAGATTGCTCCATGCCATAGGACATGGTCCGAATCTTGCATGAATATAAAACAACTAGGAATATCCAAAAAGTCCTAAAGCTTTGTCTCCAACATGTCAAATTTATATCTTGAAGTTTTTCAAACATTTTTCTGATGAATAACAAAATAGCCACCGTTGATACCTTTAATGAAGTCGGCTGTTCATTACCGGCATCGTATAACGTTCATTGAAACGATATCATAAAAGCCATCTAACGTTACAACAGTGTTCACAAAACTGCGAAATGGAACATTTTTCAGACCACATGACCAGCATATACTAATAAATCACAATATTTATATTTCTAATAATAAGAAAGAAATCACTTTTAAATTCATGAATGGTCTTCATCTTGTCTACATCCAGTTTCCCACAAATCCACAGTTTAATACTTTCTTTTAAATAAATTAAAAACAATCTATAGATTGCAGGTATATAAATCAA